>CM076573.1:53041453-53320477 GCA_034641835.2 Pinus albicaulis | reverse complement strand
ACAGGAGCAGAGAAGAACTTTGACTAGGTTGAATTATACCCGCCTCTAACATTTCTGCAATCATACGTTCAATTTCTCTCTTTTGGAAGTAAGGATATCTATAAGGCCTGATGTTTGGAGGAACACTTCCCGGAATCAAATGAATAGCATGATCATGATCACGAATAGGTGGGAGTCCTTTGGGAGTTTCAAACACCTTGGAATGATTGTCCAAGACTTGTTGGAGATCTGCGGAAATAGATGATTTTGATGTTGGAACTTCTAGTGAGCATAATTGTGCAATTATGCCTCGTTGTTCTTTCTTTAGAAGCTTTGTCATGCCATTAGAGCTTATTATCCTTCCTGGCTTCCCTTCAATACCCAGTAGTTCGACTTCCTTTCCTTCTGAAAAGAATTTCAAGAAAAGTTCTAGAAAATTAAAAGCTACCGTCCCCAAAGATTGTAACCATTGTACTCCTAGTACAACATCGGCACCTCCCATAGGAATGGAAAGCATTGGACTAGTCAACACATATTCCCCCATGGTTAGCTTGATATTATGGCATTTTCCAGAGCAATTTATAGTTCCTCCATTTGCAACCATCACTTGACATTCTGGTGCTGGGTATAGGAAACAATTTAATTCCTTGGCCACCTTACAATGAATAAAATTATGGGTGCTACCTGAATCAATCAACACTATTACCTTTCTCTTCTTGATTTTTCCTTTTATCTTGAGAGTTTGAGGAGTGGTAATTCCTGCCGGTGCATTACACGATATGGTCGGATTCATTTCTTCCTCTTCTGGGGCTGGTTCCTGGTGTATATCCTCTTCTTGTTCATTTTCTTCTTCCTCTTCACAATCTATGTAAAATAATTTCTTCTCAGCACACTTATGACCTTTAGTGTATTTGCTATCACAGCTGTAGCAAAGCCCTTTTGCTCTTTTTTCTTCCAATTGTTGTGGTGTCAACCTTGTAGGTTGTGGAAATCTAGATGTAGCCACACTTCCTTCTTTATAGAATTGAGTAGTAGACTTCCTTGTTGCCATAATTTTACATTCAAATTTTCTTGCCAACCTGAATGCCTTCTCTAATGAATCAGGCTCCAGAACACGAACTTCATGTTGAATGTTATCCTTTAAACTGCCTAAGAAGAGATCAATCCTGTGGTCCTCTGAAATATCAGTTACCCTTATACTCAATTTTTGGAAGTCCTCAATGTCCTGCCCCACTAAACCCTTTTGTTTGAGATTTATCAATTGGGTAAAGAAGGTGTTGCTCTTTGTATCCTCATAATGTGCTATCATTTCCTCCGTAAAAATTGACCAAGTGACAATTTTTTTACGGGAGCAAAGCCATTGATACCATACAAATGTATTTGTTCTAAATGTAAAGTTGCAATGCGTACCTTTTGTGTGTTTTGCACGTTATGGAGATCAAAATATTGCTCCATCTGTAGTATCCATGTTACCGGATCCTTTCCATCAAACTTCTTCATATCCATTTTTGGAATATGTTGGTTCTTCCCGCCAACATTCGAGTTTATGAAATCATGATTAACATTTATTTTGTTCTCATCATGAGGTTCTTCTCCTATATTTCCGCCATTAGGAATCATTTCTGGTTTTAAGCTTGTCATCAAGCCTTCCATGCATGCTTTTAGATCATTCTTCATGTTTTCTATGTTGTCTTTTATGTCATCCATCTTAGCTTCCATGCCCACTTCCATGCCCTCCATCTTAGCTTGCACACCATCCATTTTAGCTTCCACGCCTTTCTTCAAACCTTCCATCTTTACTTCCACGCCATCCATCTTAGCTTCCATGCCTTTCTTCAAGCCATCCATCTTCACTTCCACACCTTTCTTCAAAACTTCCATTTCATTTTTTGCTGCTCTTTGCGAGAGTGAAATTTGTTGCACTTGTTCTTGTAATTTTGATAGATCATGTTGCAATTCTTCATCTTCATGAGTCATGGTAGAGCCTTTTGAAGGCTTGATGGGTGTTGAATTCTTTTTAGGGGCCATTTTAGAATTCAATATTGATATCTATTCTACAATATGCCCTTGGAATCAATTCAACTTGATTCTTCAAACAAGACTTATGCAATTCGGAAAAAAAAAATACACACCTTTTACTAGCTTTTAGGAGCTCGATATTGAAATTGAATTATCTCTATAGTTGAAAATCTTCGATATCTGAAATTCAGCCCTGTAGTAGATCTCTGAAGCTTCTTTCAAATGCCACAGGTCTGACCTGATTTGAATTCTCCAAGACAAAGTTGTGTCCAATCTCCCACAATGACCTAATTCTGGACTGGTTTAGTAGAGCGAACTTGTATGACTTGCCACGTGTCACTGTTTTGTCCTTTGTCTCTGAAATTGATAGCCAAAAAACTTCAGTCTGTGTACTTGCGACCAATTTTTACGGAACTTCAATCCAATGCCCAGAGAGAGAGTTATTGAAGTTTTCCCACGATCACCTCTTTGAGATGCAATTCAGGAGCCTGAAAAAGCACTACCTTCCACAGATCATATCTCCAAAAATATTGCGAGCCAAGTTCTGAAATTTTTTGAAGAATTTCCTCGGGATTTCAGCTTCGCACCATATGAATTTCCGACTCTGAACCTTGGTACAAAAAAATTTATAGCGAAAATTCCACGATGACCTGTTTAGGAGCCTGAAAAAAGACTTGAATTCCACAGATCATATCTCCGAAAATATTGCGAACCAAGATCTGAAATTTCTATACAAGCTTCCTCAAGATTTCAGCTTCGCACCCTACAAATTTCAGCTTTGGAACCTTCGTAGAAAAAATTTTATAGCGAAAATGCCACGATGACCTGTTTGGAGCAGCGAAACCCTAGAATCCAAAGGCTCCGATACCAAATGTTGTGTAACCAACTCCAAAAAGAGAAGAAAAGAGATATCAACGCCTTAGAAATAAGCCACTTCGAGGGGGCAACCTCCAATACATTACATGAATGAACAATTCTTGGATGATACAAATGAACAAACCCTCCTTCTATATAATCCCTTAACCACTCCAATGGAACAAAACTTGAAGCTCACATCTATTGAAGGGAAGGAATTTGAGGATGCAACTAAGTATAGACAGCTTATAGGAAGTCTTATCTATCTGACCACCACTAGACTTGACATTTCATTTGCTGTTTGAATCCTCTCAAGGTTCATGCAAAAACCTTGTAAAGGACATTGGTCTGCTGCAAAAAGAGTGTTAAGGTACTTGAAGGGGACTCAAGACTTTGGACTCAAATATACACAGGTAGGCGACTTCAGCTTGATCGGATACTCTGATTCAGATTTTGATGGCAAAAAAGAAATAGGGGTGTCTACTATAGGTTACACCATGATTCTTGGATCAGGAGCTGTCTCATGGAGATCACAAAAACAGTCAGTTCTAGCAGATTCCACGACCGAGGCAGAATATGTGGCAGCAGCTGAAGCAACAAAGGAAATTGTGTGGCTCCAGAAAATCCTGGAAGATTTGCAGATGAAACAAATGTATTCCACACCACTCATGATCGACAACACTTCTGCAATAAATTTGGCTAAGAACCCAAAGTTCCATGATCGAACAAAGCACATAAATACAAAATACCATCTAATTCGACATCATGTTCAGGCCAAAACCATCCATCTACATCATTGTTCCACAAATGAGAAAACTGCTGACATCTTCACCAAATCACTTGGAAGAGAAAAGTTTGAAAAGTTCATATCGATGCTTGGGCTCACCAACATCCCTTCGGATTAAAGGGGGGAATGTTGACACCTAATCCTATGGGTTGGGTGTGCATATGTAATATTGTATAATAAATTATATTAGGAAATAAGGAAGGCCAAGAGTCATTGGGAGATGAATCCCAATAGCCTCACCTCCATGTATAAACACATGTTCATTCTTCATTCAATAAGCATTATGATTTGAGGAGTTACCTCCTGGTTTGACAACAACTTTAATTTTTATCCCAAACAAGAAAGTAAAATTCTGATAGAACATACCAGTAGATTGATAGAAGACAAGCCAAAAAAAATATAAGTGTGTTGGTGCGTTATGGCGGTCAATAGGATGCTTCAACCAGCAAAGTCTTAATATGGTCAGCCATCCAAAAGTGTCACACAACCCTCTAGGACAACCAGAACAGTCAACCCAAAATTCAACGTTGTCAGCCAACGGTCAACACAAACAACAACATCAGCAAGGTCAACGCAGCCAAGTCAAAATCAACGTCTAGCCCGGGAATTGTGTGAAAAAAAGAAGATTGAGGAAATGCAGATTGGGAGAGTTTCATGGAAATTTGACCATGCGTTGACCAAAATCAGCCCCGGTCAACACTGCGGTAAAACCCTAGGCCGAAAACAAATTTTCTCCTTGCTGCAATTTCCCACATGTGAAGAGAAGAGTCTCCAAGGTGATCAAACTAATCAGATGAGGAGAGAGAAATGTTGGAGGATGTGATGTGATGTGATGAGTGAAAATTTCCTCCAACGTTGAACAATTTATATCCATCAATGAGGGTGTGTGAAATAGCTGTTGGGGCTCCAAACCTTCATGCCAACCTGACATATTTTGAATAAATTCAAAATAAATGTTCTGCTCATCGGATCAAAATGATATTTAGATCGATCTTGCACCTCTCCAAAAGAGGAGTCCAATAAAAATATTGGAATCTCCATCTGAGCATCACAACATGGAGTTTGCACCTAGTTGTCCAAAATTAAAAATTTCTCTTGGTACATACACAGTTTGTTTTTCATAATTAATGTTTAGTAAAACAGGTTTATGATGTGTCTTCGTTTCAAATTATCATGGTTAGTCCAATTTCACAATTGCGATAATAAATCTAGTTTCTAAAAAAAAAATGTTGATGTGCACAATTTCCTCAATTTATGTTTGAACCATAGCATTTTATAAAGATAAATAAATATTATTTTTTGAATGCTTAATGATTCCTGAAAAACAATATTCAATCAAAATTAGATAATCGACCCTATAGATAAATCACTCTTATGGTTCTTCTTCTTCCCTCTATCATGCTTGAAAACATAATTTTAGACAAAACCAATGATAAATGAAAAAAATTCAATATTAACAAAATTCAATTTACAATTAAATTTAGTTGAGGTGAGCTATTATGACTTTATTCAATTAATTTTGTCTTGTGTTTCTGATTCTTTCCTTTGTTTCTTGCTTTGACGGGTGTGTTTCAGCTGCAGATTTTATTTATTTTTATTTTTTTTACAATTAAATTTGGTTGAGGTGAGCTATTACGACTTTATTCAATTAATTTTGTCTTGTGTTTTCTGATTCTTTCCTTTGTTTCTTGCCTCGACGAGTGTGCTTCAGCTGCAGATATTATTATTATTATATATTTTATTTTATATTTATATTTATATTTATATTTGTTTATTTTTTTTCAGCTGCATAATTGCGCAAATTATGTAGCTAAAATCCTGCATATACAACTATGCAAATAATCAGTTTGATATTTCACTTTTAATTATCACCTTCTCCAGAAAAATGAGCAAGTTCCTACTTGTTTTATTGATGCAATAAACAAATTTATTAAAAAGGCATTTTTTTTTAAAGGTTTAATTCTCATTGATACAATTTACTTTCCATTTAGTTAATATCAAGCGTTTGAATGGTAACTATTGAAATTGTGAACGACATTTCCTGTCACTGACTTTTTCAACAACTACAACATATATTTCAATAAATACAATGGAGGCCATCACGGACTTCCATTGAAATTTGTTCATGAAAATGATACATTTTATGGTAGCTGAAAATGTTGTCTCGAGATTAGCATCACGTTACAAAAATGAACAATTAAAATGTGACAAACTCTTTACGATTATCATGCCAAAAATGAGGAAAAATACATGGCCTCTTTGTAATTACCATGTCAGGTTCGAACCAACTTGCATACTTTAAGTATTCACAAGATCTGAATTTACAAAATTGAACGCACCAAAAAAATGCGATGAAACCTTAGCTAAACTAAGAGCGGGGTGGGGGGGGTGAATCATTTTAGTACATTCATGGACATTTAAAACTCTTTTCATTCAACTCAATTACACCTTCAATTCATAAGCATCTTAATACATAATGAATCAACAAACTTAATGTGTGGACAACAAGTAATTAAGCAGATTAAAACATCACATCAACACATAATCGTCAAGCACATAGACATCAGATATAAGTGGAAACCCATAAGGGATAAAACCACATATTATTATTGTTTTGATGCAAATGCAAGCTCCAACTCCCTCTCACCACTGATTTTCTGAAGGCTTCAACCTACAGGAGGATACTACCTCAAATTATTCAAGCTGCAACTTGCATGGAGGCTTCTACTCCCATCTATTTTCTGCAGGCTATAACCCATAGGAGGCTCCTACATCAACTAGCTACAAATGGAAATATATCAAGCTACAAATTGATATGGAAGAAACAACTCCCTCACACTACAATAAAATCATATGCTGATTTACCTAGATATCAACTCTGTTTTACTCCTTCTTCATTGCTACCCTTCCAACCTTCATATATGCTTCATATTAGCTTTGGATGTGCACATCATCTCTATATGCACTCTCTCATTCTTCCACTCTCTAATCTCACTTTGCACATTACAATAACATCATTTATAGAGATAACTTCATGGTTGTTTGCATTCTATATGGGAATATGAAGTGAATCAAGCATGAATCTTTGCCTTCCACCCACTCATTTACTCACTCATAATTTTTAGGATATTACAACAATATATACACTCATTTCAGTATCAATTGGAGTTTTTCATTGCCTTGGAGACTTTCCTTTTCATAAAAAACAATATAAAATAATTAATGAATTTACAATTATATTTACAACAATATTTCAATTCAGCCCTTTCAGCTTCTTGCTTTTATGTTCATTTTGTCTTCTCTGCTTGCTATTATATTTCCAAGTATGTTGCAACATTAATGTCTTAGCCCAACTTGACCCAGTTATTATGTTTAAAACATTGCTACTATACCCTTCTTTTTCCCAATTCTGCCTATTATATTTAACCGCAACGTTCAACATTCTCTGCATGCACTATCGGGTCTCTCTACCCGATTCCATTTTCAATGCGCTCAGGCCTTTTCTATGTAACCTGAGTTGACCTTCGCTTCCAAAGTTTTATTCATAAAAAAGAAGTGCAAACACATTAAATATGGACATGAAATATGTTAATATTTTCCTCTGAGCGATATCACATCCCACTATCTATTGCATTTCGGAGTTCCATAGATTTTACGTTATAATCTCCTTTTCCTCCTTCGATGTGATTTAACACAGGAAATGATTTAAATCTAGATTTGAAATCCTTTGGAGTTCACCTTTGAAACTACATCTCATCTGGGCCTCTTTATCATACTTCACATGTTTTAGCTCATAGCAATAACAAGTTTCTCTTATCATATGTGATGTGCGATGTGCGGTGTGCGATATACTTCACATCACAAATTAAAACATATAGCTTGCGATGACATAGAAATAAACATACAAATCACCAATTGCGATGTGAAATATGGGGGATAGGTCCACGTCATCTCCACGTCATCATGCCACGTCATCTTTCCATGTCACTACCACGTCACCTTGCCATGTCATCATAAATTAATTGTGATTTGTGGGGTCGGGGCCATGTCATCTGCCACATCAGCTTGCCACGTTACTACCACATCATTTCCACGTCACTACCTACGTCATCTTCTGTACTTTGCATATCGAGTGTCACTACTTACAACATGCAGCTTGCGATAACTTAATAAACATATACTTTTCCGATAGCGATATGCGATCACATCGCATCGCATCTTCACTTCTTATCACACTGCAACTAAAACAATTAATATTGCGAAATATTAACATATAAATATAAAACTAGCTGATAGCGATGTGCGATCACATCACATCACACACTCCACTTCTTATCGCACCGCACTAAAACAATTAATCTTGAAAAATCTTAACTTATAAGTACAAAACTTTCCGATAGTCATGTGCGCTATGCGATAAAGATTTCGGGCCTGAATCTTCCCGACTCCTTCACGAATCATTGCACTATTCTGAATGTAATCAATAGCCTGAATCTTTGAGCTTTTTTGAACTTAAAATAGCATGGCTCGACCCGCTCGTACATGACTCTGCCCACGTTCACGACTTGACCCAATGCGTTCACGACTTCACCCAATGGGTTCACGACTTGACCTAGTTTGCTGCCTTTACTTCCTTTTCTCCTTTGCTGCCTTTCTCTGCTCCTTTTCCATCAATGATAATTCTGGTGTTACTCCTTTCTATTTATTTGCCATCAATGAAAATATTTCCAACAGTCTCCCCCTTTGGCATTGATGGCAACACATCCACCAATACTCCAATATTCGTCCAAGACTTCCTCCCCCTTTCATTCAGAGAAGTGTCTTTCTTCCTCTGCTTGCAAATCAGAAGTGCCTTTCTTCTTCTGCTTGCTTTTCCTCCACCTTTGAAATCAATAGAAAAGGGTTACACATTTCTCAGTGTAGTTTCCATCTTTTCATTAATTCTCTCTAAGTTGTGTATAAGCCTTCTTCATTCTTTCTTTATACCTTGCTGCTCCAGACTGGTGTTTAAGAGTTGTTGGGAGAACACTTTGAAAATCATTGAGATTGCATGAATGGAAGGCATGTCACCATAGAATTTTCTGTAATTTTGTCCCTTACTGCTTGATAGTGGTGATATGTGCTAGACTTATGAAGATATAATCACTTGATGTACTTCTGCCATAATACTTCGATCCTGAGGACCTGTACCATACCACTGCTCTACTAATAACACTTGGTATTCTACTGGTAGGTAGGCTGCTTGATCCAAATACCAAAAGATGAATGATGTAATGATATAATGATGATAAACATTTCTCTTATTCATCCTTCTTAAGAACATTTTGTTTCATTATTAACACTTGCAGAGAGACATACAATGTAATAATCCTTTGTAAATCTTTACTAGCTCCATAGCTCTAGCTCTTTTGTGACAAATTTTGTGGGCTGCACTCCCCCTGAAATGATGCACTATTTCTGCTCCTGATATTACAACCTTTGTCAGTGCATTTTTTTGTTTTTTTTGTTTTTGTTTTTTTTGTTTTTTGTTTTTATATTTGACTTCTAATCATATCAGAGTGTATCATCTACTGACACTATCCCTAGTTTCTCTCTTAGATATTCGAATGGTTCTCTAGAAAGAGGTTTTTTAAATATGTATGTTGTTTATTCCTTTGTTGGTATTTATTCCATATTTACTATTTTATCAGCTACTTGTTCTTCGAGGAAGTGGTACTTTATTGGGATGTGCTTGGTTTTCGAATGAAGTACTGGAATTTTTTGATATGCTTATTGCACTTGTATTGTCACATTTGATAGAAATAGGTTCAATGATACTTACCTTCATGTCTTGAAGAGTTTTTTTAATCCAAATCACTTGTGTGCAACAAGATGCTGCTGCTATGTATTCCTCTTCTACTGTAGATAGAGAGACAAATTTTTGCTTCTTGCTTAACCATGCCACCAGAATTTCTCCCAAATAGAATGCACCTCCACTCGTGCTTTTCCTGTCATCCACACAACCAACCCAATTTGCGTCTGTATATGTTGTCAATGTGAAATATTTGCCTTTCGGATACCATAGGCCATAATGTACAGTTCCTTGCAAGTATCTAAATATCCTCTTAATTGATAGCAAGTGATTTTGTTTTGGTGCTGATTGATATCTTGCCACAAGTCATACTGCCAACATATTGTATGGTCTAGAGGTAGTTGGGTATAGCATAATTCCTATCATAGATCTGTAAATTATTTGATCTACATCTACAGATCCATCATCAGCACATAACTTGCATCTAGTGATCATGGGAGTTGACACAGGTTTGCAATATTCCATTTGGAATCTTTTTAACAGGTCTCTTAAGCATATTTCTTGTGAGATGAATATGCCTTTGTTATTTTGTAGAATTTGAAGTCCTAGGTAGAACGTAAGCTCTCCAATCATAGACATCTAAAATTATGACTTCATCTCTTCTGCAAATCCTTTTACTAACTCATCCTTGTTTCTACCAAACATGATTTCATCTACATATACTACTACAATTAAGAGTTCATTTTCATCATCCTTTATATATAGATTGTTGTCTACTCCTCCCTTCTTGAAACCTTGTTTTTTAAAGTACTTTTCCAACCTAGAATACCATGCACGTGGTGCTTGTTTCAGACCATATAGGGCTTTCTTTAATCTGCACACATAGTCGTGTTTATCTACTAGGGAAAATCATTCAAGTTGTTCCATGTAGACTTCTTCCTCTAGATCTCCATTTAAGAAGGAAAAATTTACATCCATTTTATATACCTTGAAGTCATGATAGCATGCAAAAGACAGAAACATTCTAATTGCTTCCATTCTAGCTACGGGGGAACAAGTTTCATCATAGTGAAGTCCTTCGATTTGAGAGTATCCCATACATACAAGTCTGGCTTTATTTCTGATTATTTGACCTTGTTCATTCATCTTATTCTTGAATATCCACATTGTACCAATGACATTTTTCCCAACAGATCTTGGCATTAACTCCCAGGTCTTATTCTTCTCAATCTGGTCTAATTCTTAGTTCATAGCATTTACCCAATTTTTGTCTTTGCTGGTTTTATTGAAATTCTTCAGTTCTATCTGTGACAGCATGGCTAGGTACACTTCCTCGGTCTATTCAACTAGTTGTCTTCTAGTTTGGACTCCTGCACTCTTGTATCCAATGATTTGATCTTCAGGATGGTTCTTCTGGGTGTGTCTTGAGGGTCCTTTGGATTTTATTTCTGTATCTTCTATTTTCGTATTCTGTTCTTGATTTTATTGATTTTCATCTTCATGATCATTTGGAGGATCGACACAATTTGTGCTTCTAGTTCTGTTTGGTAGATCTTCATCTAATCTCACATCAATGCTTTCCGCAATTTTATGCAGTATTTTATTATAGCACCTGTATCCCTTAGTCTTAGATGCATATCCAAAAAATATTCCTTCATTAGCTCTTGCATCATACTTCCCCAATTTTTCATCATTATTATTTATGAAAAATTTGTTGCCAAAGACTCTAAAGTGCTTGATTGATGTCGGTTTCCTATGCCACAATTAATATGTAGTCTTGTCACAATTTGGTCTGAGATGAGATTTGTTGAGTATATGAACAACTGTGTGTACTGCTTCTGCCCAGTAGGTTTAGGGAATGTTTCTTTATTGCATAATGGCTATGGAAATCTGTTGTACCGACCTGTTTTTCCTCTCTGCCACTCCATTCTGTTAAGGTGTTCCTGCAACTGTAAACTGTTGCTTTATCCCACATTCATTACACGGGTCTACAAAATCATTGTCTGTGAATTCACCTCCTCTGTCTGATCTGATGCATTTTAGTTTGCATCTAGTTTTATTTTTTTCTAGTGCCTTGAATATCTTAAATTTATCAAATGATTTGGATTTATATCTGAGAAATGCCACCCACATTAATCTAGAAAAATCATCACTTATCAGCATGAAATATGTTTCTCCACCTGGTGCATTTTTTATTGATGGTCCGCACAGGTCCATGTGTACAAGCTGACGAGGCTTAATTATAGATAGTTGGTCTTTAGCTTTGAATGATGTGTGAGTTTGTTTTCCCAGTTGGCAAGAATTACATATGGTATTTGGTGGCTTCTTTATTGCAGGAAAATATCTGACAACTTTATTTTTGCTCAGTTTGATGATGTGGTAAAAATTTAGATGTCCCAATCTTCTATGCCACAACCAAGATTCGTCAAGTTTGCTGATGTGGCATGCTTCATTCTCTTCTTCTACTATATAAACATTACCCTATGTTCAAACACCTTTGATCAAGGTCTTTCCTATGGTGATTGACCTTACTTCACAATCTTAGGCTCTGAAAAGGACCTCACAACCTTTATCACAAATTTTACTAACACTTAGCAGATTGGATTTCAGAACATCCACAAATAGTACATCTTGAGCCTCTCCTCTTCCATTATTCAGGCTAACTACGCCTTTTCCATTTATTTTCCCTGCTCTATCATTACCAAATGTTATTTTTGGGGTCTAGTGATTTGGAAGATTGGCATACCAAATGACAAGGAAACACCAGAACCACTTTGGAATCCTAGGATCTAGCCCTCCTGGATTCAGAGAGGGATCTCTCTATATGTGTTTAGAATGATATTCTTTTAAATCTTATGATATGATATTAGGCTAGTTATGAAGCACAAGGGATTTTTTTGTTTTTGGTTGGGAATCATTAAATGAGAAGGTCATGTGAATTGAAGGAGGAAATAAGTGGAAGGATGTTTCAGCATGGGAAGATAGGTCAAGACAGTGCTAAAACATTAGGCTATGGAGTCATAAAAGGGTTTACTTGCACAACAAATATTCAAGGGTTTCCATAGGGAAAGTCATCTATATCAAAAGATCTCTTTAATTTGAGTTGGTGGTATGGAACATTAAGAAGTGTGGTGAAAGAAGCAAACATATAAGAAAAAAAGGGTAGCCTAAGATCATGTAAGGAATTTTAACCTATCCTACTTTTGGCATACTCTCAAGGGAAAACATTTAAGGTAAACATAAAAAGTAGCCTAAGATCAAGTAAGGACTTTTAACCTATCCTTCTTTCGGCATACTCTTAAGGGAAACCTCCAAAACAACTGTTTAAGACTAAACAAGGGACATGGCTAACCATAAACTTCCTTGATTAGGACTCTACTTAGCATGCAATGAAAAGATCATTCAAGAACAACATCTCAAGTTCTACTAAGCCAGAAATGGGCTCACCAACGTTCCTTGACTGGTTATACTTTATTGATTCATTATCAAACACACATTTAGAAGAAAACATAAAGATAAAGCTTATTAGTTAGAATTAGGGTACTTTTGGAAGTAAATCCTAATCTATATTTTCGGCTCTTTATCAGAGAATATGAACAAAGTGGAAACATAAGGAGAATAAAAATTACAGTAAGAATAACATCACCAATGATTTAGATCAGGATCCAGTGAATCTACTTGTCTATTTGATGTCCAAGACCAGTTACATACTTTGACTCCAATAGCTTTTACAGTCTGATACTTCTCTTCCCAACCTACTATATTACAACTACTCAACAACTCTTACTCAGTAACAGTTCAACAATTAACCATTTTCAAACCCTTTACAATGAGTTTCCTGTGAATAAATATAGGTGAGAGAGGAAGAGTGTTGGATGAAAGATCATAAATATCAGTTAAGACAGAGGGGGAGAGGTATTCAAATGCCCATTCTGCTTAGTGACCATTGCATTAACTGACTATACCATTTAAGTAGTTTTTTCTATCTTTGAGGCATATCTGGCAGTCTGGTAATAACTCCAACGTGTGTTCTTTGAAGATAATTGTGGCCGAAGTACTTTGTTTGACCTCTGAGACAAGTAACTGTCATTTTTCGGTTTTGAGGCCTCCCATGACTATGCAATAACTGCTCTGAAAATTTTAAAGAGGTTCTATCACTAGGATGGCTGTCATGGTCTCTTTGATAGGTAAAGTAGACTACAGGTTTCCTTACAGGTTGCTGAGAGGAAATAGCCTCGCTGATGTGTCTTTTGGAGGCTTTCTTTGGCTGATTTGTCTCTAGCTGACTGATTTATCTTTGATTTATTTGTATTTATGCTTTAACCTTTGAAACTGTGGATTTATGGCTCTATGTCTTCAACTTATTTCTTAAATCCTTTATCTTTAATATTCTTTCTAATCTTCGCTGTTTGGTCTTCATCTGATTGTTGTGTACAGGTGGCTTGCGCTGGAGGGTTCTTCTACTCAACCAATGTTCACGAGACACTGATAAAACAATGATAATCAAACTTGTGAAACCCTTTTTTGCATTGTTTCGGCCTCAGGATCATCATCCTTGGCTTCTGCCACCGGTATATGGCTGTGGGAGGGCCTGCAACTTAAGTCCACCATTAAAACCTGCAACTGAACAATAAACACTTATAAAATCCTGCGTTTGTTGTTTAACTGCTTTAGAGGGGTTCAGCGGAGGTGGAGGAGCATCTGTAGAGGAGGGAAAATGTAGGAAAAAGGTTCCACACATGAAACCAGGAAGAAGCCAAGGTGAATTTTGAATTACGGCGTGGAAATGGCGATAAGCGGTTTTGTGGAAAACTGCGAGTGGTTTTCGGCAGGGTCGAAGCGGTAAATGGTTTTATGTGGTTTCAACGCGATATAGTCGAGAGGTCGACACATGTCCTCTCAAAACCACCCATTTCTTGTTGAAAACGAATGATGGAGGGGTTGGGTGAAATGGGTGCAAGTATGAATGAGGGTCGTTGGATCATGAGGATCAACAGTGGAGATTGTAAGAAAACACGATGAAAAGCCTTTGTGCGGTCGGGTGGGACCGACAGGATGATATAGGATATTGAGCGATGGCCATCAGATCTGGATTAGATTGATGGTGGAGATCAACCACGGGGGGATGGAGGGTACGGATAGGTTTGTGGGCCGGGTGCCTCCGCAGTGACTATGGACCGTTGGATGAAGATCTTCCGTAGTCAAATGAGTCAACTACGGGGGCACTGGGGAGTACAAGCCATTTTGGTCGGGTGCCCCCGCAGTGAAATTGCACCGTAGATTTGGGTTAATCAGACGGTGGAGGACACGTCGCAGACTCGCAAAAAGGCATGAATGGTGTGAGGGGAGGGGTGAAAGGCGAATGTACGATGAAGCAAGGACCGTCCGATCAGGAGGATCGACGGTCCAGATGATATCGGAGCTTCGCATAAATGAATAAATGGGACAAAGGGATTGTGAAACAACAAGACTACACCGACCATCCGATCAGGAGGATCGACGGTTGAGATTCGATCGTGGGGGGAAGAAAATGAAGCAGAGGGGGGCCGATCGCCGTTGGATCTAACAACGATCAACGGTTCAGATCTTATCGGCGGGATGCACATTGTGGAGAGAAGGGAAGGCGAAACGAAATATTGCGATGGCCAATGGAGCGTGGACCGTTGGATGGAAGCAGATCGACGGTTAGGATTCCATTGGCAGAATGTCTATCGGGGGTGCAACATCGGTGGGGTAAAGCAGAATCAGGAGGCTGCGATATGCGATGGCCGATGGGGCTTAGCGCTTGGTCACAGGACTAGGCTATCTGACGAAAAAGGGGCTA
Source organism: Pinus albicaulis (assembly GCA_034641835.2). Taxonomy (NCBI): domain Eukaryota; kingdom Viridiplantae; phylum Streptophyta; class Pinopsida; order Pinales; family Pinaceae; genus Pinus; species Pinus albicaulis. The sequence continues at coordinate 53,305,222 of CM076573.1, read as the reverse complement.
GGGCTAAGCCAAAAGGCGCTTGAGCCCCAATAACTAAAATGAGTGGAATTAGGCCGAAATGAAGGTTTTTTGAGGTTTTTCAGAGGTTTCGATGGGGTAAAAGAAGGGTTTTAAACCAAGTAAAAGAAGATTTACAAGGTTTTAAAGGGATTTTTTGAGGAAATGGAGGAATAATAAAGGGAAAAAGGGGATTTTAGGAGGGAAATGATGGAGAAGAGGTTTTCTTGAAACAGTCTTTGGATATCAGCAATATTTTTTGAGGATTTTGAGTGAAGAGATCAAATTGGTGGATTTTTGAAGGATAAGGAACACAATAGACTTCAAGAACTCACAATTTTTCTTAAAACTTGTTTCTTGAAGACTAATAGACCTATTTTAGCCATCATTTGAATATGTCAAAATTATGGACGGCTAACAGTGGCTCCAGTTGGGGATGGCAGCTCCTCAGAGGTGTCAAGAACCTCAAAAATTTATCTCTGGAATGTAGATCAATGTCCTGCACTTTGACAATCATATTTCCTCTTTGATAATGCTACTTGAAAAGATGATCAACATTACATCATAACAAATCAATTTCTTCCAACCAACTACCTACACAGCCTACTTTCCTAGCCTTTTTTCTTCTGCAAGGTGCACTTGGACTTGCAAACCCTTTGACATCAACATTTTATTATTTTATTGAAAGCAAGAAAAATAATCTAAATCTACCCTTATAACTTCCATGAGTCCAGATTAAACAGTTGGACTAAAAAACTCTCTACCTAATCTACTATCTGCTAGGATTAAATTGTCTGACAGATCTGCATTCTCTATATTCTAAAACAGAAATTGAAAACACAGCCAAACCAGGATTAAGCTGTCTTATTTGCTGTGATGGCTATGACATCAAAAACAAACTACACATAGACCTTTATTTGCAGAAAAGTAAAAAAAACTTGGAAGGCTTAAGATTTGAAAACAATGAGAGTCCTTCCTTCTTTCTTTTAGCTCTAATTTTGATCTCTTGGAGATGTCTTCTTCTTATTTTTCTGGTTCAAGTTTTCAGCATGTTAGAACCAGTTCTTTTTCCTTTCTTTGGCTCAGGTTTTGAGCTTGTTAGAGCCATTTTTTCTTTTGATTCTTTGGTTCAGATTTTGAGCATGTTTGAACCATTCCTTTCTCTTTCTAATCTAATCTACTGATAAGCCAAGATTAAACACTTTGGAAAATCTTCTTCACTAACCTATCAGCAGTAAATTGAAATCTATCTAGTCATGATTAGGCTATATGACTAAATAGTAGTGCTCTTTCAAGTAGTGCCATTTAGGCTTGCACACTTTCAGATTTTTTTTTTTTTTGGTATGGGGCTGTACCTTTCTTCTTTTATATCTGCCCTCTTTTCTCTTTTTCTATTGTTTTTGTATTTTTTCAATTTCTCTTTCAAAGAAAAAACAAAAAACTAACTAAATGCTCACAGGCTGAGCTTTATTGACATTCCTACCTACCCTAATCCAACTTTGAACTATTTACATGTTTAGCTGACAAATTCTCTTTTCCAATACATCCAGTCAATCAGATTGTTCCATGACTGGTATTTGCTCATCTCTTTGAGCAGGCAGATATAGTGCAACCATTTGATTGGTAACCAAAATGAGTAGAACATCTGACCGCTTGTCGGAGATAACCATAGTATTATTTGAGTATGAGTCTTTAAAATCAAGGTCACCATAGATGGTGACAACCTCTGCTGTGTTGGGCTTTTGCAAAGAATCCATGCTTGTGAATTTGAGTCCATTAGAACCTCCATGTATTATAATATAGGATCAACAAAAATCTAATGTGGACTTTCTTCTTTTGGGTCTTCCATGACTGGTAGGCTATCTGCATCCTTGATAGCTTGGTTCACTGCATCTTCAGCGTGGCTCTTGAAAGCACAATCATCCTTTTCTTGCACATCGAAAGGTAGTGAAATTTCTTCTTGCTTAGGGAGAGGGAGACTTTCCAAAAATGCTCTAGGGTCCTTGAATTGGTATAATTGCTCTTGTGAATTGGTATAATTGTTCTTGTTTCATACCTTTCAACTACCAATTCTAGAAAAAATTTCTTAACCTCAGCATTGAATTTTGAGCTGAGAAGGATAACGTTTGGAAGGCCCTCACATTCAAGTTCTTCTAGTTCTCTTGATATTTCATAACGAAGCTCTGCTATGAAACTTGACTGCATTTTTTAAAATTGTTCAGAGTCTTCTATTAGTGGAGTGATTTGGTCTTTGCTATGTTGGGATGTGGAGTGGCCACTATGTTGATTTTAGACCGACAGAAAAGGAAAGTTATCCAGATATGATAATCTTTAGAGGAAAAATAGTCTTTAACAAAGAAAACTTAATCCTCAAATTTTACTAATCATTGGTATGCATGCTGTTTTAATGGTAGTGTGGGCTGTCCCAGTGGAGTATTTGTGAAACCAGGGGTAATCAGTGGGCCTATTGATCAATAGTGGAGTCTTTTGGTATTTTAGGAGTTGTGGAGTCACCAGGTGGATGATTTTGAATGTTTTGAAGCGGGCTGCTATCCACCATCAACAATTAACTACCAATATAAGGATGTTTGGGGTATTCTGAGCTCCTAAGGATATATAAGATGTACTTCACACACCCCAGCGGAGTCGCCATTATGTTGGGGTCTTGTGATTTGGCAGATTGGCATACCAAATGACAAGGCAACATCAGGACCACTTTGGAATCCTAGGATCTAGCCCTCCTAGATTTAGAGAGGGATATATCTATATGTGTTTAGAATGATATGCTTTTAAAGCTTATGATATGATATTAGGATAGTTATGAAGCACAAGGGATTTATTTTTTTTTGGTTGGGAATCATTAAATGAGAAGGTCATGTGAAGTGAAGGAGGAAATAAGTGGAAGGATATTTCAGCATGGGAAGATAGGTCAAGACAGTGCTAAACCATTGGGCTATGGAGTCATAAAAGGGTTTACTTTCACAACAACTATTCAAGGGTTTCCATAGGGAAAGTCATCTATATCAAAAGATCTCTTTAAGTTGAGTTGGTGGTATGGAACATTAAGAAGTGTGGTGAAAGAAGCAAACATATAAGAAAACAAAGGGTAGCCTAAGATCAGGTAAGGACTTTTAACCTATATTTCTTTCGGCATACTGTCAAGGGAAAACATTTAAGATAAACATAAAAAGTAGCCTAATATCAAGTAAGGACTTTTAACCTATCCTGCTTTCGGCATACTCTTAAGGGAAACCTCCAAAATAACTGTTTAAGACTAAACAAGGGATAGGGCTAACCATAAACTCCTTTGATTAGGAATCTACTTAGCATGCAATGAAAAGATCATTCAAGAACAACATCTCAAGTTCTACTCAGCCAGACATGGGCTCACCAACGTTCCTTGACTGGTTATACTCTATTGATTCATTCTTAAACACACATTTAGAAGAAAACATAAAAATAAAGCTTATCAGTCAGAATTAGGGTACTTTTAGAAGTAAATCCTAATCTATATTTGTTGTTCTTTATCAGAGAATATGAAAAAAGTGGAAACATAAGGAGAATAACAATTACAGTAAGAATAACATCACCAATGATTTAGATCAGGATCCAGTGAATCTGCTTGTCTATTTGATGTCCAAGACCAGTTACATACTTTGAGTCCAATAGCTTTTACAGTCTGATACTTCTCTTCCCAGCCTACTATATTACAACTACTCAACAACTCTTACTCAATAACAGTTCAACAATTAACCATTTTCCAACCCTTTACAATGAGTTTCCTATGAATACATATAGGCGAGAGAGGAAGAGTGCTGGAGGAAAGATCATAAATATTAGTTAAGACAGAGGGGGAGAGGTATTCAAATGCCCATTCTGCTTAGTGACCATTGCATTAATTGATTGTACCATTTAAGTAGTTTTTTCTATCTTTGAGGCATATCTGGAAGGCTGGTAATAACTCCAACTTGTGTTCTTTGAAGATAAGAATGGCCGAAGTACTATGTTTGACCTCTGAGACAAGTAATTGTCATTTTTCGGTTCTGAGGCCTCCCATGACTGTGTAATAATCGCTCTGATATTTTTAAAGAGGTTCTATCATTAGGATGGCTGTCATGATGTCTTTGATAGGTAAAGTAGACTACAGGTGTCCTTACGGTTTTCTGAGAGGAAATAGCCTCGCTGATGTGTCCTTTGGAGGCTTTCTCTAGCTGATTGATTTATATTTGATTTATTTGTCTTTATGCTCTATCCTTTGAAACTATGGATTTAGGGCTATAAGTATTCAACTTATTTCTTAAATCCTTTATCTTTATTCTTCTTTTAGATCTTCGCTATTTGGTCTTCATTTTATTGCTGTGTACAGGTGGCTTGCACTGGAGGGTTCTGCTACTCAATCAGTGTTCATGAGACACTGATAAAACAATGATAATCAAACCCCGTGAAACACTTTTTTACATTGTTTCGGCCTCATGATCGTCATCCTTGGCTTCTGCCACTGGTATATGGTTGTGGGAGGGCCTGCAAATTAAGTCCACCATTAAAACCGACAATTAAACAATAAACAATTATAAAATCCTGCGTTTGTGGTTTAACTGCTTCAGAGGGGTTCAGCGGAGGTGGAGGAGCATTCCCAGAGGAGGGAATATGTGGGAAAAAGGTTCCATACACAAAACCAAGAATAAGCCCAGGTAAATTTTTAATTATGGCGTGGAAATGGCGATAAGCGGTTTTGTGGAAAACCGCGAGTGGGTTTCGCGCGGGGTCGAGGCGGTAAATGGTTTTATGTGGTTTGGACGCGATATGGTCGAGAGGTTGACATGTGTCCTCTCAAAACAACCCATTCATGTTGAAAATGCATGATGGAGGGGTTGGGTGAAATGGGCGTGAGAATGAATGTGGGCCGTTGGATCGTGACGATCAACGGTGGATATTGAAAGAAAATACGATGAAAAGCCTTTGCACGGTCGAGTGGGACTGGCAGGATGATATAGGAGATTGAGCGATGGCTGTCGGATCTGGATTAGATCGACGGTGGAGATCAATCGCGGGGGGATGGAGGGTACGGATGGGTTTGTAGGCTAGGTGCCTCTGCAATGAATATGGACCGTTGGATGAAGATCTTCCGCAGTCAGATGAGTCAACTACAGGGGCGCTAGGGAGTATGGGCCAATTTGGTCGGGTGCCCCTGCAGTGAAACTACATTGTATATTTCGGTTAATCGGATGGTGGAGGACACGTCGTGGACTCGTACAAAGGCATGAATGGTGCGAGGGGAGGGGTGAAAGGCGACTGTGAGATGAAGCTAGGACCGTCTGATCAGGAGGATTGACGATCCAGATGATATCAGATCTTCACAGAAATGAATAAATGGGACAAAGGGATAGTGAAACAGCAAGATTGGGCCGACCGTCCGATCAGGAGGATCGACAGTTGAGATTCGATCACAGGGGGAAGAAAATGAAGCGGAGGTGGGCCGATCGCCGTTGGATCTGACAGTGACCAACAACTCAGATCTTATCGGAGGGATGCACATTGTGGAGAGAAGGGAAGGAAGAATGGAAGATTGTGATGGCCGATGGAGCACGGACCGTCGGATGGAATCAGATCGACGGTTAGGATTCCATCGGTGGAATGTCTATCGGGGGTGCGACATCGGCGGGGTAAAGCGGAATCGGGAGGCTGCGATATGCGATGGCCGATGGGGCTTAGCGCTTGGTCACATGACTAGGCTATATGACGAAAAAGGGGCTACAGCTAAGCAGAAAGGCGCTTGAGCTCGAATAACTGAAAGGAGTGGAATTAGGCTGAAATGAAGGTTTTTTGAGGTTTTTAGGAGGGAAATGATGGAGAAGAGGTTTTTTTGAAACAGTCTTTGTATATCAGCAAGCTTCTTTGAGGGTTTTGAGTGAAGAGATCAAACAGGTGGATTTTTAAAGGATAAGGAATACAGTAGACTTCAAGAACTCACAATTTTGCTTAAAACTTGTTTCTTGAAGACTAATAGACCTGTTTTAGCCATCATTTGAATATGTCAAAATTATGTATGGTTAACAGTTACATTCCCATATCTCTCTTCATCAAAAGTTACAAACTTGCTTTGGTCTCTAGCCATATGTTTTGAGCACCCACTACCCACATACCATTGACTATTATGATCTGGAGCAATTAGAACCAGATCACACTTATTTAGCTTCCTTTTCCATTGCATGCAGTTGTTAGTTCTATACATTTTCTTAGGAGATGGATCACAGTCTTTGAGAGGACATTCGTTAGACTTGTGCCCATCTTTATGGCAGCAAAAACATTTGATTGTATTTATCAATGGATTATGTACACGATTGAATCCACCATTGTTCTTAATTCCCCTTGAGTTTCCATGTTGATCCATCACTCATTTTAATGATATTCAGCCCAACCCTGGTTTTTTTTTTTTCTGTCCTAAACTTTGGGAAAACAAGAGTAACATAACACGGTACGTAATGTGCGGTATTCCTCAGATAGATATTTAACGGAAGTGGCAGATCGAGTTTGTTACTGGAGTGTTGGTGAACTGAACGGCCCATAGGCGATGCTTCATCTCCTAGGGTTTGCCGGCGCATTGTTTTTAAATAATAAATACTCGAGCCCCATTGTGGCCACATATTGCCATAGTTTTATTTGATGACTGTAGCAAACTTCATTTCATTAATATCAAAGAACCGAAATTTGCTTACAGACAGAATGGAAATAAAACTAGCTAGGGCACTGGTAGCTATCTCTGAGAAGAGATGTGGCGGCTACAGGCCTCTGAACTGAGTTACAATGAGGCTCGAGGGCCTATTTATTATTTAGAAACAATGAGAAATCCTAAACAGCCAAAACCCTAACCCTAGGAGATGAAGCGCCAAAACTATGGGCCCCGTTTGGGTAAATTGGTGTTTCAACTTCCCAGGGGCGTAACTTTGGCATACGATCTCCGTTTGACGCGTACCATACCTCGTTAGAAAGATCTATCCGAGGACTACAAATTTGGAATGAGAAACATCGGTCCATTGACCCATGTTGCTCTCCGTTTTCCCAAAAAACGTCGTTTAGGGCCTCAATATGGCTCTAGAAGTTTAGGACCCGAAAAACTGCTAAAAATAGTAAACTGTGCCGAAACTGAAAAACTAAAAGAGACAATGGTGGAGCCCCAAGTGGAATAGGCAGGTGACCACCAATATCCACCTGGATAAATTCTCCGTATATACATTCTGCACTCCATGGCTTTATGAACGAACCTTTTACAGCAAAAAAAATACCCATGGAAGTAGTATCTGTCTCTAGCAGAGAAAGTTGTTTGGGGATATAGCCATCTGGTCATCTAAATTTTTTTTCTTTGGAAGCCATTTGATCAGAGCTAGAATTTTGCTTGGCCGTTTACTCCTCTTGTTTCCAGGGCTTTCCTTGTGGTGGGTTTTTGCTGCAGTTCATGAGGATTTTAAGGGTTTCCCACATTTTTGTTCTCAGATTGTTGGGAGTTAACATTTTATTTTAGGACAAATTTCACAAATGTAATAGATTTCTTCCCCTCTGCCTTCGATTTGCTCGATCCTCCTTCATATCCTATCCCAGTCTTTACAAGAGGAGATATTTGTGCATTTAATATCTGGTCCAATTTTTCAACACATTTTAACTGCTAAATGTTCATTGTTAAATCAGTTTGAGATTTTTCTAGTTTCTTCCTCAGACTCACCACCTCTTATCCCAATCTTCTTCATTCCTGACTTTTCTCTCTTATTTGCTGCAATAGAATGTCTTCTACTTTCCTTGCTTCTTCTAGTTCAATTTTCAACTTGATAAAATCTTCGAAGTTTGTTTCTTAATTTACATGTTTCAGGAGGATTTCCTTTCGTTTTATAGTCTTCAGATTGAGTCTATCTATTTCCTTTAGGGCACTCACCAACTCCCCCTCAAGATCTACCTCACCTTCTTCTTCAAATTCTAGGAGATCTTCCTCAAGCTCTTCCTTGGCCATCAAAATGAATTCTGTTGTTCCTTCTTCATTGGGGGATTCATCTTAGCTCTTAAATGCACTGATGTCTTGTTGAGCATAGAATGCTCTTCTATTAAATCTGTTCCCTTTCGGCCTATTGTTGAAATTGGTTCTCTTTCCCTTTTGACTAATTCTCTATTTTCTTATGAGGAAATTTTGAAGAATAGTGCCCTACTCTTCCACAGTTAAAGCGCTTAAATGGAAGTTTACCTATATACTTACCTATGCCGCTATCCAATATTCTGACAAATTTGGCCTCTTCTTCATCAGAGCATGAGCATGTACCTTCCTTCTCTTTTATGCACTTGTTTGCCTCCCTCACATTTGAATTCCCCTTTGGAAGTCTCATCTCATAAGCCATCAAGTTTCCAAGCAATTGGTTCATGGTCAAGGTTTCCGAGTCTGTTGTTTCTTTTATGGTATAAACCTTAGGGTTAAACCTGGATGGTAAAGATCTCAATATATTTTGTACTATTACACATTCCTTAATGGTTTCTCTTAGAGTTATCATGTTATTCACAACCTCCACTACCTATAAGAATAAAATGGCTACATCTTCATATTCATTCATTTTTAAATTGTCAAACTGAGTTCTATAGGCTTACAATTTGGCCATCTTCACCTTTTTATCTCCCTCATGGATATTTTATAATGTATCCTAGTTATCTTTGGCAGTCTTACTGTGCATTACTTTGATAAATTTTGACTCACACAGACCGCTTAAGAGTGCATTAATTACTTTTGCATTAGCTATGAAATTTTGTTTGGCTTCTTTCTCTATGTCAGTATCCATTGGTGCAAATTTTTCTTCCACAGTAATCTAGACTTCTACTCCAAGAGACATCAAACATGTCCTCATTCTTATTTTCTAGAAAGCATAGTTTGTGCCAGTAAACAAAGGGGTTTTATTTGTAGAGCTTCCTTCTAGGCTAGCCATTTTGGGGACTAAGGACCTCCTTGCAGTGGTTAAACTGTTTTAGAAGGACCTGCTCCAATTGATGAACCCTTATCTAAACTGAGAGGGGAGGGGGGTGAATTAGTTTATTACATTCATGGACATTTAAAACTCTTTTCATTCAACTCAATTACATCTTTAATTCATAAGCAGCTTAATAAATAATGAATCAACAAACTTAATGTGTGGACAACATAATTAAGCATATTAAAGCATCATATCAGCACATAATCATCAAGCACATAGACAATAGATATAAGTGGAAACCCGTAAGGGAGAGAACCACATCTTATTATTGTTGTGATGCAAAGGCAAGCTCCAACTCCCTCTCACCACTGATTTTATGTAGGATCCAACTTACAGGAGGCTACTACCTCAAATTCTGCAAGCTACAACTTGCAAGGAAGCTCGAACTCTCGTCTATTTTCTTGCGGCTATAACCCACAAGAGACTCCTACCTCAACCAACTATAACTGGACATATATCAAGCTACAACATGATATGGAAGCACCAACTCCCTCACACTACAATAAAATCATATGCTAATTTACCTAGATATCAGCTCTGTTTTACTCCTTCTTCACTGCTGCCCTTCCAGCCTTCCAATCTGCTTCATATCAGCTCTGGATGTGCACAACATCTCTATCGGCACTTTTTTATTCTTCCACTCTCTAACGTCACTTTTCACATTACAATAACATCATTTATAGAGATAAATTCATGGTTGTTTGCATTCTATATGGGAATATGAAGTGAATCGGGCATGACTCTTTGCCTTCCACCCACTCATTTCCTCACTCAACATTTTCAGGATATTACAACAAGATATACACTCATTTCAGTATCAACTGGAGTTTTTCTTTGCCTTGGAGACTTGCATTTTCATCACAAACAATATAAAATAATTAATGAATTTACAATTACAGTTACAACAATATTTCAATTCAGCCCTTTCAACTTCTTGCTTTTCTGTTCATTTTGTCTTCTCTGCTTGCTGTTATATTCCCAAGTGTGCTGCAGCATTACTGTCTTAGCCTGACTTGACCTAGTTATTACATTTCAAAGAATGCTACTATACCCTTATTTTTCCCGACTCTGCCTATTATATTTAACCACAATGTTCAACATTCTCTGCATGCACTGTTGGGTCTCTCTACCCGAGTCCATTTTCCATACATTCAGGATTTTTGTGTGTAACCCGAGTCGACATCAGCTTCCAACGTTTTCTTCATAAAAAAACAATGCATACACATTAAATATAGACATGAAATATGTTAATATTTTCCTCTGAGCGATATCACATCCAACTATCTATTGAATTTTGATGTCCCATAGATTTTACGTTATAATCTCCTTTTCCTCCTCCAATGCAATTTAACACAAGAAATGCTTTACATCCGGATTTGAAATCCTTTGTAGTTCACCTTTGAAACTACATCGCATCCGGGCTTATTTATCACACTTTTCAAGTTTTAGCTCATAGCAATAACAAGTTTCTCTTATCATATGCGATATGCGATATACTTCGCATCGCAACTTAAAACATATAAATTGTGATGACTTAGAAATAAACATAAAAATTTCCGATTGCAATGTTAGATATGGGGGCCATGTCATCTCCACATAACTACCACGTCTCCTTTCCACATCATCATCAATTAACTGCGATCTGTGGGGTCGGGCCTACGTGATTTTCCACGTCATCTTTCCACTTCATTTCCATGTCACTCCCTACGTCATCTTCCCTACTTTTCATATCGAGTATCGCTACTTACAACGTGTAGCTTGCAATAACTTAATAAAAACCGCTAATAGCGATATGTGATCGCATCGCATCTTCACTTCTTATTGCACCGCACCTAAAACAATTAATCTTGCGAAATCTTAACATAAAAATATAAAACTTTCCGATAGTGTTAGTCATCAATAATTTTTTCTATTTTGTAGATGACTAAATGTTGATCCTATATTTCTAAAAGCAAGATTCATGAATATCGTGAGTTTTAGAAACCTTACTGCCTTCATTATCCTTATACCAAAACTTTCACTATTCTACTATTTTGCCATTCCATGGTCAAACTACCACTCCTAAAAGACCCCTCATGGGCTTATGCCACTCTTTTGTATCATATTTTCCCACCTATAAACTCAACACTCTGTTTTGCCTTTGATTCACCCCTCCACTTTCCATCTAGGGTTACCAAACAACCCATTCCTTCCCATGTTCACCCGGTTCCTCAAGCATTGATGGTCTCAAAATCTCTCTATAGGCTCTTTAGATAAATCAAATACATTGGATTTTGGATCCTCAAATACATCAATTTTTCAAAAAACTTTATTTTTACACTTAAGACCCCAAACCAAGTTTCAGTCAAAAACCAAGTCAAAGGAGCCTCCCACTAGGTCATTCAAGGAGGACTACTTTGTCAAGTTAAAGTTCTGCAAAAGGCAACTGTGCATTTTTCATATTTCTGCAGGAGTTTTAAAGTGACTATCAGTAGAGAATGGGTAAAGTAAGAGTCTTGCTCCAATAAACACATTCACAACAAAGAGAGAGGAAGCATTTTGTGTTCAAGAAGAATCAGGGTTCCTAAGCCTGATTGGGCTATCAGTGTGCCAAGCAAAGATCTAATGCAAAAAATCACATGAAGGAGGCACACCAAGAAAACCAAACATGAAGATAATTTTTTTATAGAAATTATAGATGAAATAGAGAAAAAGGTGAGGTGAAAAGGACATAAAAGAATGAACTTGAAAGGGCTATAGAGAACTTAGAATATAACACTGATAATTGTTCTCAAACATCCCAGAAACCAAGGGTTTTGGAAATATAGTCAAAGGAGGTAAAATGAAGATGTTAGCCTTCCATGATGACAACATAAAGAAGATTTGAAGAGATTGTTGTGTGTGACATCCCATAATTTGTCAAAAGTGAGTTTACCATGCCTAAGGTTCAGTGAAGGAGGTGAAGACAGGGTTTTTAGCCACCTGCTAAGTAGAAGATGATTTGAGTTTCAAGGTAAGTGTTAGTCATCAGTAATTTTTTCCTGCATAGATGACTAAATGTTTTCCCTAGATTTATAGAAACAAAGTTCTCGAACATTGTGAGTTCTAGAAATCTCACTACCTTCATCATCCATAAAAATAGTTTTTCACTATTTCATCTTTCCTTCCTATCTATATGCTTTCACCTTTGACCCAAATCCTCTGACTTGTTTTGCCTAAAAACCCCCCACCGCTACCTAAACCCACTAATCAAACAACCTTGTTGTGCCTCCCAAAGTACTCTCAAACACTGATAGTCTCAAACTGTCTCTGTAGACTCTTTAGATAAAACAAGTACATTGGATTTTAGATCTTCAATACATTAGTCTATCATAAAATCTATCTTGCACTTGATGATCCCAAGTTCTAGGTCTCAGTCCAAAAACCAAGTCCAAGAGGGCCTCCACTAGGTCACTTAGGGTTTTCACAAAGTCATAGGGTGGGTTTGGTGCCCTACAAACTCTGTTTTTCCTATATGAAGAAAATGTATTCAAAGAAGAAAAGGATAGGTGATCTTGTCCAAACTGATCAAAAAGGTCATTTAAGGAAGTATTTTGGCCTAAAAGCATGAATATTGTAAAGGGACAACTGCCCTTTGCTCACATTCCTGCAATAAAATCAAAATGTCCATCAGCCTAATAGTGGGTAAGGTAATGAGAAAATCACCACAAGAAGACCCTTCATAGCAAGAAGAAAGCAGCAAGCATATGTTTGATGAAAGTCAGGGTTTATGACTGTTTTGACCAAGCAGGAATCAATACTAGGGTTACAAGGGCAAAGGCCTCCTCTACTCCTTCAAGTACACATTAAAGGACTTTAGGAACAATTGATGAGTTTTGAGAAGTTTTAGAGAACCTAGAAGACAACACTATATACTTTTTCCTAAATTAGGGGAATTTTGAGGTCTAAAATGGGCCTCATAAGAAAAATGTACAACAAAAATAAACTTTATAACAACCAATAGGATTCAAGATGATGATGTCATCCATAATGGATGATTCACCATTTTTGGAGTAAAAAGTAAAAATATTAAAAAATAATAAAATAATAAAACTACTTTTTCAACTTAGTCTCCCAAAATTTTACCGCAAGTGGAATGTTGATGCGGCACTCAACAATAGACATACTTTCATGATGCCACATCTTAAAATGAAATACATAAAAAACATGATTGTAATCACGTTTTTTATGTATTTCTCATTTTTCGTGTAGTAGGACCCATCGAAAGTATGCAACATGGGTACTCCTTGGATGGGGAATTAAATTCCGCATCCAACGAGTACTCCCGCTCGAAATTTGAGTAAAAACTTTGGGAGATAAGTTGAAAATATGAATTGAAAAAGTAGTTTTTTCATTTTTCCCTCTAAAATTTGATGATGTCATCAAATCTTATTAGATTTTTTCCACTATTATTTTATAATTTCCTTAGGAGGCCCATTTTAGACCTCAAAATTCCCCTAATGGCAGCCCTAAAACCTAACAGTTTAGGAAAGTTGACAAAACTGGTCTAAGAGTGATAAAAAACCTCCTTAATAGTAGAGGGTTTCATAGGATTTCAAGCTGCCCTCTAAAATTTGGCAAAGAGACTTCAACTCCACCTCAACAAAGGTACAAAATGCAAATATTATGGTCACAAAAAATATGAGGTTCCAAAGGGTAAAATCAGACAGCGAAAGGGATCTAAGAAGGCAGACCAAAACACAGTACTCAACTACATCAAAGGAGGGATGATGATGAAGGGTATCAACAAAAGAGACATAAATATTAGTTCAAGGCTTGTCTTCTCAAAGAAAGGACACAAACATATTCAAAGAAGTCAAGGAGGCAAGCATGAGGGAAGAAATTGCCAAAAGAGGCAACTATGGAAAACATGGGTCATTACTGATAAAATGAGCTGTCCAAGTTCAAAAGAGACAGTGATCAAAGGAAGAAATGGTGTAGGCACCTAGAAGAACATAAGTGGCCAGAAAAAGCACAAAAATGGTTTAGAAAGCTCACCTCCCTCACTGACATACATTATTTGCAAACTGGGAACAAACAAGTCTATTACAAAGGGTTACACACAGGAAAATTGGTAAGGATAAACAGACCAAGTGTTTTTCACAATGTTTTCCTACATAAATAATAAAGGGCTATTGATGCTTGATATTAAGTTTTGTATGCTGAGAGGTTGTTCATTGTTTTAGAGAGGAAACCTGACAGAATTGTTAATCACAGGAAAATATGTCTAAAGATCACAAATATTTGCTATTTGCAAGTGATAAGCATCATAAAGAGGTTTCATTGTCCAAAGTGGTTTGAGGGAACTTGTTTAAACTTGGTTGAAGGGTTTTGTGAGCAAAAGAGATACATCAAGCTACTCCTGCAAAGCTACTCCTGCAAATGAAAAATCCATTTTTATATCAAACTGACACCTACAGGACTAAAAAGCCAAAAAAGCACAGTGGGAAAAGGGAAAGGGAAATAAAATTTATAAAGTGGGTCTTGGCATGAAATTTATTTTTCAAAAGGGATATAAAACCTCATTTCCTTTTTTTCCTCAACCCCATTTACCCCTACAAAGAAGAAGCAAGCCGTTGAGAGCGATTTTGGAGGGTTTTTGTGCAAGTTTGAGAGAATTTTTAGGCGCTGCGCTCCGAGGTTGGCGCTATGCACATGGCCATCGGCGCTGCGCACAGAGGAGGTGCTTGTAGTGTTATTTAACACTGCACTATGCACCGAGAGCCCAGCGCTATGCACCTAGGTGGGTGCTACGCACAGGCATAGGGGAAGCCCGACTGCCCACCAAATTGACCCGACACTGTGCTCCGACAGGCCCGACTAGCCCTTCTCTGACCCAGCGCTACGCTTTAACATGCTCGAATGGCCCTTATCCGACTCGAGCTGACCCAACGCTACGCTCTGATGGGCCGACCCGACCTGACCTGAACGTGCAGTCGGGCAGGTGTTGCGCACAGACAAAGTTTGCCCAGATTTGCTCCAAAAGGGTTCAAAATTTATATTTTTGCCTCCAAATCCCCTATAGTCAAAGAAATAAGGTTGGTAACTCTTGTTCCCCCATTCCAAGTGCTATTTTCATAATCTAGGAAGGCATTACTTGACCTAAGATAACCAAACACTAAACTGCATAAAAACCAATTTTTGACCTCTTAGGTTAAGGTTTGCAAAAAGAAGGGTTGTTATATATATAAAGACACTCAGTGACCAGTAGACCAACCTCTAAAAACTGAAAACACTCCTTGGATGTTTCATCTTGCCCTCATTTGCAAAATGTTTCCCTCACATCACTCATTACCTTCCTTTGAACTAAAGGCCCTCAAACAAGTTTAAAAATCCTTCTGTGCTAAAAACCAGTCACTATGTTTGAAGAAGAGATTCATACCAATAATGATGAAAGTCAAAAGCCTACCAAGCCTAAGCACAAGGGATGAAAGGTTAATAGGTTTGAACCCTTGGACACCATTCAAATCACCTCCTCTCCAATGATACTTACCTATTTTCAAGATGTTGGGTGTTATCAATTTTGTGAGAAGGCTAAGCAAGTCCAAAGCCATTCAAATTTGACTAGGTTGTTCATCCTCAGTTTGCAAAATCACCAAGTCAACCTAGCAGGAGTGAAATTTGAAATCTCATCTGAATCCATTGCTAAAGCCACAGGGATACCAGAGATTGGTGAGAGATGGTTTAAACAAAAGAAATTGGACTTGATTTATTATGAGCCCTACCTCAAACCCAGCTGTTAGCAAGGTTGTCTTCCCCTTCTCCCACCTGCTAGAGAGGTATGCCCTGTTGATGAGGTAGATTATCAAGTAATTCACCTGTGAGGGGAGGTACTCCAGGGTTTAATCTTATCACATAAGGCTTATTATGCACTTCACTAGGGTTAAGTTACTAAACCTACCATACTACCTATACTGGAGCATTGAAAAAATGGCTTCAGTGTTCAAGAAGAGGAGTTATTCCCACCAAATGCAGAGCCTTTTTCACCACTCCTTGGTCAAGATGGTTGTTTTAAACCAGCTGGAGGGGAAAGGAATCCCTTGAGAGGTTTTTATCTCTCATGATGTATTTTCCAATCCCCAAGCCTTCATTCTACAAAATTTTCCTTCCACTTCACATCCACCTACCTCAACTCCTCCTTCATCTCCGCATATGATTTATCCACAAATAAATTCACATCCTATCCATTCTCCTAATGCATCAAATGAAGAGGCCGACATTAGCCCTAATGAGGATAAAATAGATGAAAAATATGAGGAAGAAGACATTGAGGTAGAAACAGAGGTAGATTAAGAAAACAAAGAAGAGGTTAGTAGTGAGCAGGAAGATGATGATAGCAACAAAGAAAAAGAAGGTGAGGACAATAGAAATGAGGAGAGAGATGAAAGTGATACAAGGACAGAAAACAATGATACAAATACAGAGCTTAATCAAGAATATTATGAGGAAAGTGAAGAAAACAATTGGGTAGAAATAGAGCCAAATGATGAAATGAATGATGATAACATAGAGGAAGAGGATGAACATGGAATCCCTAAAGAGGAAAATAGTGATGAAGAGGAGAAAAACAGTGATAATGATGACACTCATAAAACAATATGAAATGCAGAAAAGAGTGTTGATGATGAGCAAGATGACATCTAAGGGGATTATGAAAAGAACCATGAAGATGACAGTCATTAGGAGAGTGTACAAAACATAAAAGACAATGATGAATTTGAACATGACAGTGAGCCCAATCACAGTGAAAAAAGTGCTGAAATAAATGAAGAAAATTAAAATGAAGAGACAGAGGGAGAGGATGAAGAAATTGAAGACCAAGAGCAGATAAATGATGAGGCTGAAACAAAACTTGAATATGAAGGTATTGAACAAGACAGTGATACAAATGAGACAATCAGTGACAAGCAAGGAAATAGTCATGACAGTCATGACAACTATCATGAATATCATGACACTAATCAGACTCCAAATGACTAAGGAACTCAAAATGACAGTGCTGAAATTGACAAAGAAGAAAGACTTAGTGAGGGACAGAGCCAAAATGAGGCAAGTGAGGAGGATAGTGGTCAGTTTGAGAGCCAAGATGTGAGTAAAAAAAATAGTGAGGAAATAAAGGATATTGATGAGGTTGAAGGTCAGGAAATCAATGATCCAATGGAGCATGAAGTCACTCATGAAAGCCATGACAAAGATGAAAAGGCTCGTGAATTCATCAAGGATCAAGGCACCCTCATCACTCCTCTCACATGCACCTACCATAGAGGCAAAAGAGATGTGTTTGCTTCCTCAAAAAGGCAAAGGGCCATCTCTCCTATAGCTATAAAGAAAAAAGACAAAGGCAAGGAAAATATGAACAAAGATGAGCAACAGGTCAAGGTGAGGAGAAGCAAAAGGATCAAGAGGACTTCTCAAGGGCCTCAATTCATTGATTTATACAGTGACAATGAGGACAAGGAGATGAACACAAGATTGCTTCTCTTGGAGAAAGATGCTTAGCTTCAGGAGTGGGAAAGAGACTTTGAGATGGCACAATGTTTCATCCACTATTACAAAAAGGAGCATAAGCATTTCAAGGAGGTGAAGAGAGGCCTTACCTTACAAAAGAAAATGACAAAGCACTATGCGAGGAAGAACATGCTTGCTTGTGCCAAACTAAGGAAGGCCCTCCTAGAAATAGAAGGCCTAAAAAGAGCCAAAGTGTAGGACAGCCTTGGAATTTTGGCCAAGGCTTCTCAATAGGTGTCCAAGACCTCTTGAGGGACCTCTCCACAAATTTTGAGGCAAATTTGACAAATTTTTGTTTTTTCCAAATTTTGACCCCTCGGAGCACAACATCCTAGGTGCTACACACACAATTGGTGCATCCTCATCTCCCAAATTTTGAATTTTTGGATTTCTCACATCACCAACCATCTTCTCACTAATTTTCAGATCATTTGGAGCATTTTTACCCCCCTCAAAAGGTCAAAAAACATCAAACATTTGACCTTTCTGCCTCATTTTCATACTAGGCGCTACACACAGAGCATCGTTGGGAGATTTTATTTTTAGACAGGAAAATGGCATCCAGTCAGCACAACTCAAGAATTTCTAGAAATTATACTCATCAGGCTTTCCAACGGGCCATCACGGAGCCAAATCCGATGTCAGGAAGGGGTCCAAAACTCAGCTGCAAGAGACCCTATTTTCTGCTAAAGTGGCACTACGCACAGAGGCTGCCTAGTGTGTTTTGGACCAAAAGTCAACAAAACACACTCATTTATTGAAAATAAATATTTTTGAGTTTTTTTAGGCAAATTAAGGTAGAATTAGGTGCAAATAGTTATTTTAGCATTTATTTCTTGGGATATTATGTGCTTTGGGCCTTGCATGGTCTCTTGGCCATAAATGATATGTATGACTATATTTGACATTTTCCTACCACATTTAGGGTTTTAGTTCTCATTTTCTACATAAATAGAGCATGAGGCCCCTATGTATTTTTTTGGCATTTGATGATCTTGAAGAGAAATATACATGGTTTCATGAGCTTGGAGAAGAAATTGGTTTTGTGAAGTGGATGAATGGCTTGCTTGGCTTGATGATGTAGAAGCTTGTTTGTAGGATTCCATAGCTTGGTGAATGGTGATGTTTTCCTAATTTGTCTATTTTTTCCTTTGTTATCATTATTTTTCATGTTTTTTGGTTGCTATTAAACAGAAAAGTATAGGTTGATACATGTTCTTTGAGGCACCTCAGTCCTCCTGTTTGTTATAGCCTTTATGTTTTCTCTTTTGGCCATCTTAAGGAATTCTTGACTGCTCCTTAGGTCCACCAAAAATTGTTTTTTGTTTCATGTATGGTTATTATGATAAGATTACAAGTATGATTCATGGTATGCCCTACTTATTTGAAGTTTTCAAAACCCTATCTTGAAGCCTTTCTGTGAAATATTGATTGTTAGGTTAAGTCAAAGAGGTCTTGTTCGATCTTTCCCTTTTTCCATGCTTGCAAACTTGTTTCAGAGTTCCCAATAACTTGATATATGCTATTTAGGAGTTCCCTCTCCATAAATTGTGTTATTTGTATTGTCTTATGTGTTTTCCCAAAATATGAAGGTGATTTTAAAAAGTTAGAAGCTCTTATGCTCTCTATGTGTCACTGGAATTTTTTTCTTGGATGTTTGATAGTTTAGATTATGGTTTATTGAGATTAATGGTTTTCCCTACCTCATGGATTGTAATTTTTAAACTATATATGTTTAAGACCTCTTAGGCGTTCCCAAACTTAATGTTCACTACACCTCATACATCACCTAAAGGATCCATTGACCTTGCTAAATCGGCCCTGCAACACACTCTGTTTCATAATTTATAAACTCTTGAATTTCACTTGACTCCATAGCCTAATGGCTTTGACATATTATCACTCCACCTATTCCATTTGACCATATTTCCCAACCAAAACAATCAGTAAACCCTACACTTAACAACTAGCCTAAAATCAAAACCCTAGAGCAAAAAGAACACATCCTTTGCACCCAATAGAGAGATCCCTCTCTGAGTCTAGGAAGGCTAGGTCCTCAGAATCCAAAGCTTGGTTCCATGTTACCCTATCATTTGGTCTGCCAATCTGCCAAATCACAAAACCCTAACAGTAAGGACAAAAGAAGTTTTGGAGCTGCTGCCACTGTGTAAGTTTCTGAAGTTGTCAAAAATGAAGTTAGGAGGCTTCAAATATCAAAGGGAGAGCCACTTAAAGGTTTTAATAACATATGCTAAGTGAAAATGTTCAAGGAAATAGACAAGCCAAAGAAATTAAGCCTTGTGACTCAAACAAAATCTGCAGAGCAAGGAGGTAAGGAGTATCAGTGAGCAAAGTTTAAAGCTATCATTTCAGGCACTTGTAGATCGAAAGTGTCAAAAGAGTGTTGTCATGATGTTGCCTTGTGTTTTTTTTCTCTAATATGTCAAAAGAAAACTCATAAAAACCACAAAATTTCATAAGGAGTCAAATTCACCATTCAAGCAAACCTGCCTACAAACAGTGTAGAGGTGTAATGTTCCCAAATTTGCACATATCAATTTGGAACATTAGATTTTGCTACTTTCACCTAGGAGAGGAATAAATGGGTAAGGGAGCCCATGATAAATAAAATATGAATAATTTCCACCTTAATAAGGACAGGGATCACTTCAGGAGCTGAAATTTACACTTACAAGTGTGAATAGGGGAAAAATAGATGAGGACATAGTCAAGTTTGACTAAGTCAACATGCATTCTTGAGGAGGAAGAGATCACCTAAGTAAAATAGTTCAATGTGAACAAGGATCAGCCTAAGACACACATATGAAAAATAGATTGAATATCCCTATTGTGAAAGAGGCATTGGAGGTGGATTAGTTGACCAAGTCAACAATTTAGCCACAAGAGGAGGGAAGCAAGCTAGGGCAGCGCAGTTTTGAAAGAGGAAGCTTCATAAAGAAGTCACCTCAACATTGTGTGGGGTCCGGGTGAGGAGACTCACCAAAGATAAAAGGAAGGCATAGAATCAAAGGGAAATCATTCATGCATTCAGATTTATTGGTCTAGAGACCAATTGCATACTTCAGCTGTTTAGCCGGAGTTGCTGCACTGCTTAGTGCAAAGAATTCTCGTGCGAGAATTCCATCCTTTCTTTAGATCAGCTTGCTTAAGGGATCAAGAGGGGAGGATTAGAGATTCATTTATGTATTTGGATTGAGGCCATTCATCTACATTCAGATTCAGCGCAGTCATCTCCAGAAAAATGCGTCCTTTATGTAGCAGCAGCAGCAGTACAGCTGCACCCTTTGATTTAATGCAAATCTTTGAGGAGGAGGTGCTCTTTTCCCTTCGGGAGTTTTTTTAGAGAGGCCATTGGCCCTATTTATGTATTATTCAGCTATTTCATGTCATATTCACCCATGTATAGTACAAATAGGCAGTAACTACGTTATTTATGCAGTGTTGTTGTTTTTCATGCATTTTGCCGGAATCCTTTGCCGGTTATCTTGTTTTGCTGTATAAGAGGGTAAACCTCCATTTATATGTTGTTTGGTTAATATAAATATCATATCAGAGTTCTTCCATAATTTTTTGTAGAAACCCTCATTAGAATAACGCATTCCTTGTTTTAATAATTTTTGCATAAGCTAGACTATGGGGTTTTGGCTTATTTTAGCTGCATAGATTTGGGGAGATCTGTTTATATGAGCTAGAATCATTTCTTTCACCTCTACTTCTGAATATAATTTTTATATCATGTCTTATAAGGGATCCAAGTCCCATTCCCAACTTATATAGCGTTATTTGCTGAAGACAGTTATTTTATGCCCAGTATTGCTGCATTTCCCTACCCGGGAAGGAGAGTATTGGTCAATCTCTTGCTGAGGTTCTTAAATCTGCTGATAAGATGTTATAATACATATATTGAGCTGCTATACATTTCCAATCTCATGATTTGATAAAGCTCCACATTGGTAATAACTCAAATTATTCCCAATAGTGTAGCTGTTCCAATTTTGGAACATTACAGTGGTATCAGAGCATGATATCTGGCACAGCCTGTGAGATCAAGCTATCAGAGGAGCAAAGAGGAAAATCATAGATCAAAATTATGGAGAGGATGAGCTTACTCTCATCCATTTTTAGATCCAAGAAGAAAGAAGAAGAGAAATGCATTGAAACTCCAAGAGGGTTTCAAGGAGGAGAAAGTTGCAATGAAACCTCTAGGTTTCAAGAGGCAGAAGAAGATGCATTCACTTCCTGTTCTCATAGAGTAAGTGAAGAGCAAGGAGACCACTTAGAGCATGAGATCCTGAGTGGGTATTGGTAGAATACAAGTGCTAACCTAGGGCTTTCAAAGAAACCCTAGATTTCTCTCATTTTATTCAATTGAAAGAAGAAAGAAGACCATGCAGTAAAAGAATGATGAGAGGCAATAGGTTCCTATTGTCTACATTTGATGGGTCAACTACAGCTAGAGCTTGGGCAAGAAATATTGAGGCATTCTTCCTACTTCACCCAATGGTAGAGAAGGAGGCAATAGAAGTTGCAACGCTGCACCTGGAGGGTGAAGCCAATGCTTGGTGGTTCAGTCACTCAAGCCATACAAGAGTGATTTCTTTTCTTGAGTTTACTCAAGGTCTGATTAGAACCTTTGATGGAGAAATATCAGAATAGAGGAAGCCCACACCACCATGGGAAGAGACAAGTACTAGCGCTGTCATAGCATCGAGAGAGAAGCCTTCTACACCAACAGTTGGAGCAACCATTACATTGGAGGGAGGAACCTTTGCAGCTCTACAAGGAGTTCACACATCTCACCAAGGTATGGGAATATTTCTATTTTTCCTTCAAATATTTCTAAGAATGGTGGAAATATGTCCTTATATGGCCCAGGATCAAATATTGTTGCCAAGGAAGAGCAGCAAGACTGCACTCCGTTGTGCAAGCTTGAATGGTTCAAGAAGAAAATGAACCATCACTCTCATAGACCCCTGTTGAGTTGCACACAACCCTTGAGGTTGAGGTGTGATCTTTTGGAGAGAATCATGAACCTGGAGGATGGAGTGAACCTTTCTCCAAACAAATTCATGCAGAACCAAATGTTCATCCGGGAGTTGAGACATGAGATAGCCAAAACACCTTGGAGGGGGGTTACATCACTGTCAAGAGGTAGAAGCAAAGAGGTTTTTCTTTCAGCCCCTTTGGATCCTTATGGGTTCAAAATGATCATTGGTGAGAGATCTTCTCTAGGAGGTCTCCAAGGAGCTGCATTTCAGCATCCCATGGAATGCAAGGAGAAAAATATGATATGGGAGGATGGTAGTCTCTTTTGGAGGAATACCAACATGGAGGAGGATAGAAGGCATTCATCGGTGGAAAAATGGATGTGGATAGAGAGCAAGAAGCTGGAGAGTTATTTGCAACTCTATGATACCGGGTAGCAGGAGGCAAAACTACGTTGTCTACTCTTGAGAGAGTTTGGCCATCATGAGACATATCTTTTTCCCAAGGGTATGTGGGAGGAAAGTACTTGGCAGTGTACTTGCATCATATGGCAAGGAGTGTGGAAGCATTATGATGAGGTGATATTTTCACCACATGGGTTATATGATGGAGGAATGTCGAGGCAGCAAAGACATTTTTTTCTTTGGAGGATTGAGAGAGGGCAAGGACATAGTTGCTCTCACATTTTGCATGATGTTGCAATGGGAGGAGATGCCAACATTATGGGAGGAGTCTTTGACATAGAACATGTCAAAGAATGTATTTATGAGTTGGCAGGGGCCTATTTTCATGGGCCAACAACGCTGTCACTTTGGGGCATGATCTTTATGATGGAGTGTTCCCAGGATCACTTCATATTTGATGCACTTGGTGGGCCTAGAGGAGGAGAGATTGATAGAGTGGTGGATGGAATCATTGGTTGTTATGGTATGTTATCCTTGACTTGGATGTCCAAGCATAAGAAGGAGGATTTTCATGGAGCATGTGATTCATTCCTCTTCAGATTGGTATGCCATAGCACTATGGAGGATTCATCTATGGATCTTACCACGATCTTGCTTCCATCACATGGTAAGAATTCTATTTTTGCACTTTTTGATTGTTCAACACAATATTTGTATACTCTTACCATTTCCTTGCAGTGCATTGCTCTCCAAAGGCACAAATTTCTCTTTAGGCTCCATGTTCTATTTTTGGCCAGCTATCATGATGGAGACAACCATTTACTGTATGATTTGGGGCAAGTATGTGGCTACTTATTGTGTGCTCAATTGACATATCAAGCCATATACTATTTACTAGTGGGTGTGATGAATTATACAACAAGCCATTTGTCAAGAGACAACTTTCCATACCATTGTCTGAAGCTGCAGTGGGGAAGACTGTGTTGTGACCACTTGGGAGACTGTTAGTACCTTCTAAAACCATATGAAGCCTTCAGTATTTCTCTCATTATGATGTTGATCATGATCCTACTTGCTGATATTATTCCTACCTATATGAGGAGCATGATTGGAGGAGGAACACATGGAGTGGATGTGTTCTTGGGGGAGGAGCATCCCCAAAATTTCTGCATTGCATGCTCTAAGGGGAGCATGGGAAGGGACATGGCCTCTACAAAAAAATATTTGTGTCTTAATTAGGAGGGTCATGAGATGGATGGGATGCCATATGGTGGTGATTTCTTGTCCATCATGTATGAGATGGTTTGGGCCAGCTTGATGCAGAGCACTGGGAGATGGACCTTTGGAGGTCTAGCTTCCTTCTTACCATTGAAGGGCAACATCATTGCAGCCCAAGATCAGAAAATTCTCTACACTTATCTTAAGTGGAGAGGAAAGTAGCATGGGGTAGGCTACTATGTCTACCATGTTCGAAATTCCAGCCCACCTACTTTGCCGGAGCTTCAGGTGGAGGATGATTTGTGTGAGTTACCATTTTGGAGGGTGGCTCATTTTGGTTGGTTGATAGCTTGGGGGGGAGAGATTCAAATGGGGATGATGAATCCCAATATATATCAGCCTTCATGCCCCAAGAGGACCTTCAAACAACCCATTTTTGCCTCCATGGATTATCCACTGTCACATAATGCCAGCTATTTGGATGGCTTATACACTTGGGAGGGGAAACTTGGAGAGATGTTGATGATGCAGCACCTTGATCCTTGGGAGACTTCATCTTATGAGGGTGCTACAAGGGTGAAGAGGATTCTCTTTCCTATCCTTGCAGTTTCTTGAGGACAAGCAACATTTGGGAGGGGAGGACTGTAATGTTCCCAAATTTTCACATAGCAATTTGGAACATTAGATTTTGCTACTTTCACCTAAGAGAGGAATGAATGGGTAAGGGAGCCCATGAACAATAAAATATGAATAATTTCCACCTTAATAAGGAAGGGGATCACTTCAGGAGCTGAAATTTACACTTACAAGTGTGAACAGGGGAAAAATAGATGAGGACATAGTCAAGTTTGACTAAGTCAACATGCATTCTTGAGAAGGAAGAGATCACCTAAGTAAATTTGTTCAATGTGAACAAGGATCAACCTAAGACACACATATGAAAACTAGATTTAAGATACCTAGTGTGAAAGAGGCATTGGAGGTGGATTAGTTGACCAAGTCAACAACGCAGCGACAAGAGGAGGGAAGCAAGCTAGGGCGGCGCAGTTTTGAAAGAGGAAGCTTCATGAAGAAGTCACCTCAACATTGTGTGGGGTCCGGGGTGAGGAGGCTCACCAAAGATAAAAGGAAGGCATAGCATCAAAGGGAAATCATTCATGTATTTATATTTCTTGGTCTAGAGACCAATTGCATAATTCAACTGTTTAGCTGGAGTTGCTGCATTACTTATCGCAAAGAATTCTCATGCAAGAATTCCATCCTCTCTTTAGATCAGATTTCTTAAGGCATCAAGAGGGAAGGATTAGAGCTTAATTTCTGTATTTGGCTTGAGGCCATTCATCTACATTCAGCTTCAGTGCAGTCATCTCCAGAAAACTGCGTTCTTTATGTAGCAGCAGTAGCAGTACATCCGCACCCTTTGATTTAATGCAAATCTTTGAGGAGGAGGTGCTCTTTTCCCTCCAGGAGTTTTGTTAGAGAGGCCATTGGACCTATTTCTGTATTATTCAGCTCTTTCATGTCATATTCACCCATGTATAGTACAAAGAGGCAGTAACTGCGTTATTTCTGCAGTGCTGTTATTTTTCATGCATTTTGCCAGAATCCTTTGCCGGTTATCTTGTTTTGCTGTATAAGAGGGTAAACCTCCAATTATCTATTTTTTGGTTAATATAAATCTCATATCAGAGTTCTTCCATCATTTTTTTCATAAATCCTCATTAGAATAACGCATTCCTTGTTTGAGTAGTTGCTGCATAAGCTAGACTATGGGGTTTTGGCTTATTTTAGCTGCATAGATTCAGGGAGATCTGTTTATATGAGATAGAATAATTTATTTCACCTCTACTTCTGTATATAAGTTTTATATCATGTCTTCTAAGGGATCCAAGTCCCATTCCCAACTTATATAGCGTTATTTTCTAAAGACAGTTATTTTATGCCCAGTATTGCTGCATTTCCCTACCCAGGAAGGAGAATATTGGTCAATCTCTTGCTGAGGTTCTTACATATGCCGATATGATGTTATAATACATCTAATGAGCTGCTATACATTTCCAATCTCATGATTTTCTGAATCTCCACATTGGTAATAACTCAAATTATTCCCAATAGTGTAGCTGTTCCAATTTTGGAACATTACAAGAGGGTTATTCAAAGAAGGTAAAGGGAATTAGTTTGAATTCATAATGAATGTCAAGGGACATTTTTTGAAGGTGTCACCTCAAAATAGCAAAGGGAAAAGGCCATTTCAGTGTTTTTTATCACTCGCAACAAAAAAGTCAAAAGAACATTAGTGAAAGGAGTGACAAAGGCTAAAAACCTTAGAAAGTGGGTTTGTAAAGATAAATTTAAACCCCTAAGCCTATAAAAGGCCCTCAGCCCTTCAGAAAAAAATTATTCACTTGTGATAATTTTTAGAGCGATTAGGAGGAAAAACTGTGAGTTTTTAATCAAAATTCGGGCAAATTACCTGGCGCTGCCCGTTCAGGGTCGGGCGTTGAGCCTTGGGAGAGATATCCTTTTTAAAATTACTCTGCACTACACATTCATAGACACGCACTGTGCATTCAGAGGTGCGCTGTGTGTTCACCCAGGAAGCCCGACAGGCCCGAAAACCCACAACACTGCGCGTTCACCGTTGCGTTTTTAGCAGACCCAACATGCTCGACACCCTGTGCACGCGTTGCGCTTTCGACTTGGAGCACCTCCTGCATCTACAAACACTCAAATTACATCATAGATACCTCTAGGCTACCATCAAATATTTTTAGAGCATTTTTAATTGGTAAGTGGATGTCATACACCCCTCCAAATATTTGATGGTTTGTAAAAGAAGGAAACCCTAAGGTGAAAACCTAATCTTCATGCTAAAAATCTCGTTTAAGCCTCCCTCAATTGAAAAAAAGGAGATATCAGTCAAACAGGGATAAAGTATTGTGGTTGTAGTGTTTTGAAGTTGATCCTCCATCAAAGCTTAAAGGCTTTGTTCCATACACTAAAAACAAAGCGACCTTACATTGCTCCCTCCATTCAAAATTAACATCAGTGCAAGTTATTGTCAAAGTAGAATTATAACAAGTAGCTGAGTTAGTCCTTGAGTTCTAGCTCTCCCTCACAGTAATACACTTACAACTTCATTCATCCCTCTCATTCACTTATTAAAAGGCTACCCTTTCACCATCATTCCAATTCCTTTCTCATATCAGCTTCACAAGTAGAGCTAGGGTTTTCAAAGGCGGGAGTAAAAATGTCAGGAGAAGGAGGAAATGGTAGTGGTGAAGAAGGCCAAGTGCCTAGGAGGCATCAACATAGAGGTGGGAAGATTAATAGGTTTGAACCCCAAAACACCATGGAGCTTAATGCTTCTCCTATTATTGTCACATGTTTCCAAAATGTGGAGTGTTTTCATTTTTGTGAAAAAGTCCAATAGGTGCAAAGTCACCTTGAGCTCACTAGGTTATTCATCCTCAACCTACATGAAAAACAAGTAAATATTGTAGGGTTAAAATTTGAGGTGTCATCAGATTCCATTTCTATTGCCACTGGGATCCCTAATGTTGGTGAAAAATGGTTCAAAAGAGCCAATTTAGATAGAAGCTGCTATGAGCCATTTCTTAAATCCATATACAAAGAAGACTGCAAATATATCTTCCCTTTCTCACATTTGCTGGAGAGGTATGCACCCTTGATGAGGGTCATCATGAAATATTTTACATGTGAGGGAAGGTACTCTAGACTTTACTCCTATCATATCAGATTACTCATGCACTTTACTAGGGTTAAGATGCTTCATTTACCCTAATACCTCTACAAGAGTATTAACAAGATGTCTTATGTTGTAAAAAAAGAGGAATTATTCCCAACAAATGCAAAGTTTGCTCCATCACTCTTTGATCAAGATGGTTGTGATGCATTAGTTGGAGTAAAAGGGTATTCCATGGGAGGTGTTCATTTATCATGAAGTGTTCACAAGCCCACAGCCCCATCCTCAGCAAAATTTTCCCTCATCATCTCATCCTCCTCCCCCTACTCCTCCATCATCTTCTACTCTTCATGCTTCACCATCTACACATATATCCTCACCTCAAGAAAACCCTCCTTCCTCACCCTCTCCCAATGCCTCAGATTATGAGGGAAGTGGAAATGAACAAGCAAGTGACGATGAAGGAGAAGGTAATGATCATTCAAGAAATAATGATGAAACAAGAAACAATGAAGAGAATGAAGAGGTTGATGATGGTAGTGAAAACCACAGTGAAAGTCACAGCAAGGAGGTAGAAGACAGTATGGAACAAAGCCATGATGAGCAAGATGAAGGAAGTGCAAAGAATAGTGAAAAAAAAATGGAGACAGAAGACAATGAAACAAAGTTCGATGAGGTTCTTGATAGTGGTAATGATAATAGTGCAGAAATCACTAAAAAAGAATCAAACAGTGACGGAGAAACAAATGATGAAACACCTAGCATTCAAGGTAATGAAGAAGCTGACATCAATAAAAACAAATGACAGTGAATTTCATAGTGATCATGAGGAAATTGAGGAAGATATCCATGAGGAAAACAACCAAGGAAAGGGCAGTGATGTCAGCATGAATGATACAAGTGAAGAGGTGGGCCAAGATGTCAGTGAGCCAAACAAAGATGACCACAATGATAGAAGCAAGAATGAGGGCACTAAAATGGTCACAATCAAACCGCTTTCTTTGACTTACCAAAGAGGAGAAAGGCATGTGTTTTCTGCCTCTAAAAGGCAAGGGGCCATGCATTCTACATCAACAAAGAAGCTTGACAAAGGCAAGGAGAAGGTCACTGTTGGAGATAATAAAGGTAAGCGTGGAACTAAACAAAAAATTGAATTTATTGATCTTGACAGTGAAAATGAAGATGAGGAGAGGGCTATAAGCATCTTGCTCCAAAGCAAGGATGCTCAGAACAAAGAACTACAAATAAATATTGGCATGGAAAAGTATATTATTAAGTATTATAAGGATGAAAACAAGCAGCTAAAGAAGACACAAAGGGACCTTGGCCTACAGAAAAATATGGCCAAGCACTATGCCTTGAGAAATCAAATTGCAAGGGCCAAGCTCAAAAGAGCCCTTGCCCAAATTCAAGCACTCAAGGAGGAAAAATACCAAGAAAATCCTGGAATCCTTGCTGAAGCTTCTATATAGGCCTCCCAAACGCCATGAGGAAGATAATTGCAAATTTTGGCAAGTTTTTGACATTTTTGGTTTTTTGACCGATATTGAGGGCCGAAAGTGCAGCACCCTTAACGCTGCACTTTTCCTACAGACATACATTGGAGTTAAAGTTTACATTTTTGGATTCATCAGTCCAAGGACAACATGCACACAAAATTTTAGATCATTTGGAGCAGTTTTGGTCCTCCAAAAGGCCCTAAAACATGCAAATTTTCACCTTTCTGCCATGTTTTCAGGGTTGGCGCTATGCTTTTAACAACCTTGGGAGATTTGATTTTTGAACAGGTTAATGGAGCCCAATCAGAAAACCAAGGGAATTTTTGGAAAGTAGACTGAACAAGATTTCCAAAGAGCCATCATGGAGCCCATTCCAACTTCGGGAAGATCTTCAAAACTTGGCTGCAAGATAACTCAGTTTTCCTGTGCAGGCGTTGTGCCTTAAGATCTCTGAAGCTACCCCCTTGCAAAAAGTCAAAAAAATACATTGAAATATTTTTTCTATATTTTTTTGGAAAATCACTCCAGAATTGGTTGAGGAGTTATGTTTAAGTTATCTTTCATTTATTAGCATAGATATTATGTGCCTTGGGCCTTGCATGGCCTCTTTGGACATAAATGACATTTATGGTGTATTTATGGTTTCTAGAAGCATCTTAGGGTTTCCACCTCCTCATTTTCTAGTTAAATAGAGAATTGAGGCCTCATTGTAATTGTTGGATGTTTATTGAGAGTAATATACATACTTTGATATTGAAGAGAAATTGGCTTTGGTGCTTGATGATAGCTTTGGAATGTGCATCTGTGGATTGAGCTCACTCTTAGGATTCATTAAGCTTGGTTATATGGTGATGTATTCCATATTTGTGTTTTTTTTCTTCAGTTATTCATTATTTTTATGGTTTATTTAGTCATAGGACATAAATAGAGAATAGGATTTTCCTTCTTGGCACACTACTTCTGTCTGTTTCCTTGATTTCTATGTTTTCTTCTTCAAAGTTTTGCTAAAGAATCCTTGAATGCGCTTTAGTGTTACTAAGATGTTATGTTAAATTTCTATTTGTTTGCAAGAAAGTTTTATAGAATCCTTCATTGCTCTCTTAGCTTACTTATCTGTTGTTTTAAAGGTCTGCTTAGTATTGTTTGGTTGAAGAATCCTTTATTGCTCTTCAAGTTTATTATGATATCATCTTAGAAGCTTTTTCTTGTTTATTAGTTTGTTAAAGGATCCTTGATTGCCCCTTAACATACTATATTCACACCTCCATGTTCATTTCATTCTCCCTAGACCTCTTAGATCCATTTGGCCTTGTCAAATTGCCCTTTGAACTATCCTTGACTCATTTTTATAATTTTCAAAAACCTTTGGAGACTCCATAGCCCAATGGATTGATCCTCTCTTACTCTACCTATTTCCCTTGACAACCTAACCAAACAAAACAACTAAAAAACCCTAATCCCTATAACTAGCCTAAAATCAAAACCTAAAAGCTATCAAGTTAAAAACTTTTACAAGCAAACATCAGAGAGAGCCCTCTCTGAGTCCAGGTAGGCTAGGTCCTAGGACTCCAAAGATTGGTTTGATGTTACCCCTGTTCATTTGTTCTTTCTAATATGAAAATTATGGGGACCTAACAGATAGTGATGTGCGATCGCATCGCACACTCCACTTCTTATCTCACCGCACTAAAAAAATTAATCTTGTGAAATCTTAACATATAAATATAAAACTTTCCGATAGCGATGTGCGCTATGCGATAAAGGGTTTGGGCCCGCCTCTTCCCGACTCATTCCCGAGTTTCTGCATTGTTCTGAACATAATCAATAGCCTGACTCTTTGAGCTTTTCTAAACTTAAAATAACACGGCTCGACCCGCTCATGCATGACTCTATCCACATTCACGACTTGACCCAATGCATTCATGACTTGACCCAATGTGTTCACGACATGACCCAACTTGCTGCCTTTGTTGCCTTTGATCCTGATTCTCTGCTCCTTTGCCATCAATGATAATTCTAGTGTTACTCCTTTCTATTTCTTTGCCATCAATGTCAATATTTCCAACAAAATGTGTATGCCATTATGCCACTAAATAAGCCAAAAATGTGTATGCCAGCATGCGTATGAGGATTTTTAGCATTCAATATTGGGAGGTTTCATTGTGGGAAGATATTGCAGCTCTTTAGTTGAGATTACCATATCAGATTGCCATCTTGACAGATTTGGATTTGATTTTCAGATCTTGGCCCACTCATATCCAAGTTGCAGATATATCCGAGTTGCTTTCATGAGCTTTTACCAGTTCATAATTGAGCTCATTTTACCATTGATGGGGGATATATCTTCTCCTTTAAACCTCATTTTACACACAATTGACCTCATGTAGATGGCTATAACTGTCTGTGCATTTAATTTTCGAACCTTTTTCCTCATGCAACCTAGAAAATAAGGTTCCAGAGAACCTCACAAATCTCTCAATTGGTTACAAATTTGAGGAAGTCGCTCAAGATAAACATTTCACCCCGTTCTGATAAAAACCCATGTTTTATTTTTTTGAGATACCTACCCAATTGGTCACAAAATGCGTTTTAAAATTCTCGGTCAAAACTGTTGTGTTTTCTGGCTTTTGCTTCGACAACGAAATCATTCGCTGCTAGATTTGAGGAGAAACAAATGCAATAATGTATGAATCGAATGTCTTCACTACAATTTTGGCTAAATCCATAGTTGAAGAACTCATAGGGAGCATATCAGAGTGCAAGGTGGATTGGTCTATAATATTCGCTCTGTTGCGAACCGAGAAGTTTTATTCAAACTCTTCCACCGCCTTTGAAAAAAAACTATGCTAAAATTTGTTGGCTATAACTGCGTGCATATTTTAATTTTGATTAAAAATTATCTCTTTCCCAATAAAAATGGATTTGGATATTTTCAATGAATTCGAATCATTTCTACAAATCATGAATTCAGATTTAGAGACCTAATGGAATTTGCATTATATGTTTCTTTTGCAGGTAAGTGCCGAAGCAAGATTCACATTTACCCATGGCCAGTCGTACAAACCCTTGAGCATTAAAAAATTGCTTGTCCTTTTCATACAAATCATCATTTGCACCTAAGCTTAGAGATCTAACGAAAATCATTTTACAGTTTATTTATGGCAGGTTTTTACAAGAGACAAGTTTTTACAAAAGGCCAAAGCCGAAATGGAGAAAACAAAACAAATTTTCCATTCATAACTGTGTGTTTGTACCTCTGCATTATACCAGCGAATTTCATTTGTCAATGGTGGGGTTTTCGTTTTGGACTTGTTTTGTATTCAATGAGTTTTTAACAACTATGCATTGATTTTGTATTTTATTTCAAATGGTAAGTTACATTGTTTTGGTTTTATGTTTTTTTTTAGTGTTTTATTTTATTTGTTTTTTTAGTTATTTATTCTATTTTGTTTGTTTTTGCTTATTGTATTTTTTAAATGTTTTTTTATTTTATTTTATTTGTTTTTGTTGTTGTTGTTTTTTTATTTGGATTTTTTTTTTTAATTTTTAAATTTATTGTAAAATAAAATAAAATGATGAAAATAAAAGTTAGCTACAGAATTGCATGAATTCTGTAGCTAAATACAAGTTTTATCCAATTTATTTAATTTCTTTTATACTAACATAAAAAAATTTCTGATCTTCTAGATCACACAAAGTGTAGTGTTGAAAATGCAACAAGATGATGGAGCTTAGTAAAATGAAGTCGCCTTCACTAAGTGGGCTCGCAGGCTATTTTTGGCGCAAAGTCTATTTTTAGACTATGTCTATTTTTAGACATATGGATCATGGTCTATGAGTTGCAGGATGCTATTTATGGATTATTGGTCGAGTTGGTAAAAATATATGGACCTCTATTTTTAGACATTGGGCGGTTTCTATTTTTAGACTGCCGGGCTAAAAATAGAACAGTCAAATATTATTAACCCTTAATAATATTTAGACTTTAAACATTATCTTATCCTCTTGGAGCACTTCAGTTTGATGCTTGGATGTGGCACATGCAGCTGACAGAAGGAAATATGCTTTTCCTAAGGGTTATTTGAGCTATTGCATGATTGACTTCAGTTAGAACTCATGTGGCAGAGTTTGGTGGAGTTGATGAAACAGTTGGTGGAGTTGTGTTTGGTTTAACTTAGTTGAACTAGTTGTATTTAGTCTAATTGAAAAATACACTAGTGATGAGTGGTGTGAATTAATTATTAATTAATTCACTAAATATTAACTCATAAATCAACTAAAGAACACATCAGTTAACTGCAATGCATGGACAGTTTAGTGGAGACCAGTGTTAGAGGTGGGTGAAAGGGTGAGTCTACTATCAGTTGTGACTATTGGCTGTGCATGAGATTTGCACACACATTGATTGAGATTGCCAATGAGAATTTTGCAGTTGAAGCCAGTGGGATTCGAACTTGGATCTCATCATTAATCAACTTGGATTGCGCAGTAGAGGCAGGCAGACTTGTGGAGGAGATTTGAACCCGTGACTTTTTCATCTTCCGTGCTAGTTTGTGTGTAGCATGTGAGATAGTGCTGAGAGCTGTGAGAGCTTTGTGCTATGTATTTTTACATGTTCTCTATCATTATAATATACAGATATTTGGGGGTTTTCAGCTATTAGATTTCCCCATTACATACTGTGTTGATATGTGTGCTTGATTATGTTTTTATGTGCGCATGCAACTGCTTCTATTTCCGCATATTGATGATCAATTATAGAAGAGGTTATGTATTATGCATGAAGCTTAAATAGTGTGTAATCAAGATAATCTCGGTGAATAATTCAGAAAATTATTCAAATTTCTACATGGTATCAGAGCGAGAATTGATCATCGGATCTATTACAGTGATTACAATTTATTTCGGTATACAGAGTCTATAAGCGGGCCAGGTAGCCTCTGGATCCATCCTTTCTTTGAAAGGTGATATATCCAGTAAATGCCCCTACAGTCAATCTCTGTGCTAGAAATAATTTGTTCTCACAGATCTAGAAGCAGTTGAGTTTTGAGCTTGGAATTCAAATTTTGCAGCAGTTTGTTTTCTTGGTGCCAGAGTTGAAATGTCTTTCAACAATTTGCGATTGGAATATGCCCTTGAGGGCAGTTTGAATTATGTTGCATGGAAGGACATAATGGAGGTGGTATTATATGATAACGGGCTGAAGGAGTTCATAGATGCTGAGGTCCCAAAGCCTACTAATGCTGCTCAAGTTGAGGCTTGGCAAAAGAAGATGGTGAAATGTCGAAG
Source organism: Pinus albicaulis (assembly GCA_034641835.2). Taxonomy (NCBI): domain Eukaryota; kingdom Viridiplantae; phylum Streptophyta; class Pinopsida; order Pinales; family Pinaceae; genus Pinus; species Pinus albicaulis. Next base: position 53,270,577 of record CM076573.1, on the reverse strand, counting down.
GATTCTATTGGAGGGCGTGAAGGACCACATTGTATCCAGCCTGCATGGAAAAGCTTCTCCATACTTGATGTGGAAAGCGTTGACAGATATATTGTAGAGCAAGAGTGACCAGAGGAAGTTGGTGCTCAAGGATAAACTCAGAAACATTAAGATGGAGAAAGGCGACAGTATCACCAAGTACCTCACGAAGTTCACTCAATGCAGAGATGAAATGGGAAGTGTGGGGGTGACTGTAGATGATGAGGACTTGGTGGACCTGGCTCTTCTTGGTATTCTAAAGAGTTGGCATTCTTATCAGGACTCTGTCAATGGTCAGGAAAAATTTCCGGGATGGGAGTTACTTTGGTCGGATCTCATGCAAGAGGAGATAAGGCGGACTACCAGGGACGGATCTTCATCAAAGGCATCTGATGAAGAAAATTGCGCTTTGGCTGCCAAATTAAAGAAGGGGAAGAGCAAGAAAGCTTCTCAGTCTGGTGCGAAAGGCAAGAAGCAAGACATGTCCAAGGTGAAGTGCTTTCACTGTCACCAGAACAGACATTATGCCACAAATTGTCTGCAAAAGAAGAAAAATAAGCATGCTGCTGGATCTACAGCGGGAGAGGCCTTAGCCTCGCAGTTTGAGCTGGTTTTTTCAATGATCACATGCTTGGTCTCAAGTGTGATGGGATCAGTATGGTTCTTGGACAATGGTGCATCTTTTCACATGACTGGAGATCGAGATTTGTTTTCATATATGGATGAGAAAGATCTTGGAGTGCACATCGAGATGGGCGATGATGGTAGATACAGTGCGACCGGTATCGGTACCATTTCCTTTGAGAGGGAGTCTAGTAAACCCTTTGTATTGAAGGAAGTGTTGCATGTTCCTGGATTGATGAAGAATCTGATCTCTGTGGTGATGTTAGAAGACAAGGGGTACGATTTTGTCTTCAACGAAGGAAAGGCCTTCCTGCGCAGTAAGACAACTGGAGAAACCCGGAAGATAGGGGTTCAAGTCAAGAATATTTATCAGTTGTAAGTAGATGGCTGCGCAACAATGGCATGCAAGGCGGAAGGAGTGGTGAGCCGGGATGATGGCGAGCTATGGCATCAGATATTGGGCCACCTTCACCATGGAGCTTTGAAGATACTGCAGCAGATTTCTACTGGGCTTCCTAAGGGAACTCTTGCGCAGTCAGATCAGTGCAAGGGGTGTACCTTAGGAAAATTTGTGAAAGCCACCTTTCACGAGAAGGATAGTTGTGCCATGACGATCCTTGAGAGAATCCACACAGATGTGTGTGGACCTTTCTCAGTAGCTTCGATAGCAAAGCACAAGTACTATGTGATCTTTATTGATGATTTCTCTCGAAAGTGCTGGATCTTCTTCATGCAGAAGAAGAGCGAGACATACTCAAAGTTCTGTGAGTTCAAGGCGCTGGTAGAGAAGGAATTGGGGAAGCATGTGAAGGCTCTTAGGAGCGAAAATGGTGGTGAATTCATCTACTATAACACAATTCAAGGACTTTTCACGGCGCGAGAGGTCGAGAAGAGAGCTCATACACCCCATAACCCACGGCGGAAACGGGGTGGCTGAGCGGAAGAACAGAACGATCGTGGGTGCTGCACGGGCGATGTTGCATGATGAGGGCCTACCCCTTCACTTGTGGGCTGAGGCATGCAATACAGCAGTGTATGTGCAGAACCGTTGTCCTCACAAGGTTCTTGGCATGAGTACACCAGAGGAGGCTTATTCTGGCAAGAGGCCTGATATTTCCCATTTGCGGATTTTCGGATCTTTTGTCTACATGCATGTGACGAAGGATGCCGGAAAGGCACGGGAGCCGACGCGAAATGTTGGGACCAGCAGGAGCCTGGCAGTGCCCCAACTATCGTGTGCTTTTTCCGAACGTTGCCGTTGTTACTGCCGACAGGATATCAAATTCTGGGAGAGAAAGCCATGAAGTGTTGTGAGAAGGAGCCACATGGACTGAGGAGCTATTAGTTCCTAAGGATGAGCTTCCGGATGTGGATCAACCACAAGAGGAAGTTCATGCAGTGGAAGAGACCACTTATGCAGCACCAACCATCAGAGGGCGCGGCGCACTACAGAAGTTGAGCGACTGGCTCAAGATGCAGAGAAGGTTGTAGGACCACCTACAACACAGCGCAGACAAAGACAGTCACCGGACCGGTACACTGGATACATGGGTCTTATGAGCAAATGTGTCGTGACAGAGCCATCCTCTTTCGAGGAAGCTGTGGAGGATCCCGCATGGGTAGATGCCATGGTGGAAGAGTATGATTCAATTGTCAGAAACAGTGCATGGGATATTGTCCCGCGACCGGAGGGGAAATCAGTGGTGGGTTTGTGATGGATCTACAAAGTGAAGCAGGCGGCTGACGGGAGTGTGGAGAAGTACAAGGCGAGATTTGTCGCCCGTGGCTTCTCACAGATCGAGGGGATCGATTATGAGGAGACCTTTGCACCTGTCGCAAGGTACTCTTCCATACGGACGATCCTTGCTCTCTCAGCGCAGATGGGATGGCACATCCATCATATGGATGTGAAGACTGCGTTCCTCAACGAAGTCATTGAGGAGGAGGTGTACATAGAGCAGCCTGAAGGTTTTGAGATCTTCAGCAGTGAGTCGCATGTGTGCCGACTCAAGAGAGCACTGTACGGGCTGAAGCAAGCACCTTGTGCTTGGTACACACGGATAGACAGTTATTTCACCAGGCTTGGATTTTCCAAGAGTGAGGCGGATCCTAACCTGTACCAGATTGTGGTGGAGGGGAAGCTGCTGATCATTGTACTATATGTAGATGATCTGATTTTGATGGGTGATGAGCTGTTGATACTTTCATGCAAGGAGGATCTTGCAAGAGAGTTTGAGATGAAGGACTTGGGCCTCCTTCATTATTTCCTGGGATTGGAAATTTGGCAGCGTAGTGATGGACTATTTGTTTCTCAGGGTAAGTATGCCCGGGAGATACTGGAGAAGTTCAACATGCATGGCTGCAAGCTTGTTGATACTCCTCTTCCTGGAGGTTGGAGGAAGGAGGATGCTACTTCAGCGGAGGTAGTGGATGCCACTGTTTATCGACAGTTGGTGGGGTCGCTTATGTGTCAGCGTTAATGACTTGGTGTATATGTCTGTGACCAACATTTTATGACTAATAGTTAAAACACTGAACTCTTGGAGAAATTCATTTAAAGATTATTCCATTAATCTTGGGCAGCCAGGATATGGTGCCGGAAGATGCAGACGAGGAGGATGATGTGAAGCTATGTGTGGCTTCCTGGATGTAGATTAGGCAGAGAGCCCAACGGACAGAAATAGCACATACGGAGGGATCTTGATCAATGAGTTGTGTTGATTTCTGATACTTACGAGAGCGGAGAATCTCTCAGCACTTAGTTCCACGGAGAAGTAGAGTATGTGGCAATGACTTGGGCACGCTCTTGAAACCCTTTGAATGAGAAGGTCCCCAAATTAAAGTTGTTCGGGTTGCATTTGGAGCCTATTGTGATTTATTGTGATAACCAGAGCTGCATCAAGCTCTCGGCTAATCCAGTATTTCATGATAGATCCAAACACATCGACATCAGGTACCATCATATCAGAGACTGTGTTCAGCGGAGGATCATGATGCTTTCATATATTCCCACGGAGGATCAGGATGCTGACATCTTGACGAAGGCGCTCACGAGGAGCAAGTTCGAATTCCACAGAGGCAGGATAGGGGTTGCAGATAATCCATATCTTGCTGAGAGGGAGTGTTGAAAATGCAGCAAGATGATGGAGCTTAGTGAAATGAAGTCGCCTTCACTAAGTGGGCTTGCAGGCGAATTCTGGCGCAAAGTCTATTTTGCAAGACTGTATGGATCATAGTCTGGGTTGCGGATGCTATTTATGGATGATTGGTCGAGTTGGTAAAAATATATGGACCTCTATTTTTAGACATTAGTGGTTTTCTATTTAGTATAGGGTAGAAAATGAAACGATCAAGCTGTTAACCTAATAATATTTGGACTCTAAACAGTATCTTATCCTCTTGGAGCACTTCAGTTTGATGCCTGGATGTGGCACATGCAGCTGACAGAAGGAATTACGCTATTCCTAGGGTTTAGTGGAGCTATTGCATGGTTGACTTCAGTTAGAACTCATGTGACAGAGTTTGGTGGAGTTGATGAGACGGTTAATGGAGTTGTGTTCAGTTTAACTTAGTTGAGCTAGTTGTATCTAGTCTAACTGATTGATACAATTAGTGAGAGTGGTGTGAATTAATTATTAATTGATTCACTAATTATTAACTCATAAATCAACTAAAGAATACATCGATTAGCTAATGCATGGACCATTCGGTGGAGACAGAGTGTTAGAGTGGGTGAAAATTGAGTCTACTATCGATTGTGACTATTGTTGTGCATGAGATTTGCACACATTGATTAGAATTTTAATAGAGGTATGCGATTTAGGCTTGGAGTGGGATTCGAACTTGGATCTCATCATTAATCAACTTGAATTCTGTGATGATGCGAAGCCAGGACTTGTGGAGGAGATTTGAACCTGTGACTTGTTCATCTTCCGTGCTAGTTTGTGTGTAGCATGTGAGATAGTGCTGAGAGCTGTGAGAGATTTGTGCTATGTATTGTTACATTTTCTCTATCATTATAATATACAGATAGTTGGGTGTTTTCAGCTATTAGCTTTCCCCATTACATACTGCGTTGATATGTGTGCTTGATTATGTTTTTATGTGGGCATGCGACTGCTTCTATTTCCGCATATTGATGATCAATTGTAGAAGAGGTTATGTATTATGCATGAAGCTTAAATAGTGTGTAATCAAGATAATCTCGGTGAATAATTCAGCAAATTATTCAAATTTCTACACGTAGGAGGAGAGCATACTCAATATTTTCATTAATCATTTTTTTTTTTTTAAATTTGGATTCATAAACTAAAATGAAAAGAATTGATCTCACACCTAAAATTATTGCTGACCAAGCTTGGTTTATTATTCTACTTTATCCTACCCTATTTTGGAAGAATTTTTGTTTTTATTTTTTTAAGTATATGAATGTTTCCAATGGAGCCATTTACGGATTAAAATTTCTGAAATGCTCATATCTAAATTTGCAAGTGTACTTGATTGTATATAAGGACATAATCATTTTCAAGTTTAGATTCAATGCCAATATTGGTTGAAGGATGAGTAAATGTCGTGACATAGTCACCTTCTGAAACCATTCTTCGATATAGTCCTTGCACTCCAAAGAATTTTTGAACTACATTCTATATCTTTTGTCCATAGATGGTTTAGTGTCAAAAATTTTATTTTACAAAAAAATGATTGGAATGTATGCAACTAAATTATTTATGCATCTACATGTTTTAACCATTCATCTAGGAATAAAATAAAAAACTAAAAATAAATTCTAGATTGAAGGCTAGTTTCTATGCACACTTCCCCAGCAACGGTGCCAAAATGTTGAGGCAAATTTAATTACCTATCATTTAATTGTCAACCTGGGGGTTTCGTAAAACTTACGAAGCGTGCATGCACTATATATGCTAGAAATTAACCTTTAATTTAGATTAATTTAACTATGAAATAAAATGATGACAAACCAAAAACATAAGGAAACTAAAATCTATCTTCGTAAAGGAAAAATTTAATCTGCGAAAGGAAATTCAAATCTTATTCACAAAAGTTATCTGATATGAACGTGCACACAATCTATTGAAAATGAATCTTTTAATCTAGGAATGAAAATAAATCTAATCTACTTGCATGAAATGAAAAGCTGATCTATACACATACTTGCATGATTGAAATCAGGCTTAATCTAATGACAAGAAAGTAAATTTATGCTAATGAAATAAAATCTAGTCTAGGAAAGAAAGAAATCTTTAATCTATGAAAAATAGGAAATCTAATCTAGGAAAGCAGGAAACTTTAATCTAGGAAAACATTGAAATCTAATCTACCACATATGTAGAAGTGGAAATCTAAACTATCACACATGCATACATAGAAATCTAAACTATGACACACTTGCATAGAATTGGAAATCTAATCTAGGCACACTTCATGAATTCAAAATCTGAACTTCTTGCAAGAATTGAAAAGCATGAATTGAAATCTAAACAATCTTAACTACAATGAAAGAAAAGTGACCAATCCATCTAAACCTGCAAGAGCACACAAAAAAATGAGCATATGAAAACTTAACTTGTGAAAGCATGTAAATGAACGTAAATGAAATAATAACAAAGCATGAAATGAAAACTACACTAAACATAAAGAAATGAAAGAAATTATGATACAATCTCACACTCATTTAGGTGGCCAGTCCAATGATGCATGAGGATGGCAAGTGAAGAAGCTCCATATGCAAGCAAAACCAAATCAAAGCGAAAGAACACTCATGAGTATGGTTCCAATTCTAATTCTTTATTCAAAACATGAGCATAAATCCAAACTTTACACATGCCTTTGAGAGGAGAAGGATCTCCTATTGATACAAAAACATAAGAAGCTACCTCATTAATGAGAATCCAATATTCTCTCCCTAGATCCCTAAAAATATCAACCAATTAGACACATATCCCTTTATCCATGATTTTTTTTAATGAGATATGGTTGATTCATATCCCAAATCTTCTTCCAATCTTGAAGATAATTCAAAATTGATCCTTGGAGGCCACATAAGAGTGTCTTGGAAGCTTCCAAATGACCTACACATGTCATGAAACTCAAGCCACTTTTAAGTATTAACAAGTATATGCCATTTTTATAATTTTTAATCATTAATTCACTATAAAAACTTGAAAAATATAAGTTTAGGAAAATACAATTATGAACCCATATGATGATATAGATGTAGGGTTATATAGTGACAAAGTGATGGAATGAAGGTGATAAAGGTGAAATGAGGTGTGAATGAAGTGAAAATATATGTCATTTTAAAGACATTTTGGAGACCCAACAACACTTATATAATATGGGACCAGATAAGATACTGCACAGATATGTTCCTGAGCATGAAAGACAAATTATTCTAGCAGAATCTTATGGAGGCGCAACTGGTGGACACTATGCAGGAATATCTATTACGCAGAATATTTTGAGACCAGGATTGTGGTGGCCTAAACTACATAAATATGCAAAGGAGTATTGTAAAGCATGTGATGTGTTTAAAATAACATGGAAGCTTTCCAGAAGATATGAGATGCCATTGGTACCACAAGTGACATTATAGGATTTTGATAAGTGGGCCATTGATTTTGTTGGACCAATCAACCCACCTGGAAAAAGGACCGGTGCGAGGTACATAATTACAAAAACTGACTACTTGACGAGATGGGCCAAAGCACAACCAGTAAGGGAATGCAGTGCAAAAACTACATCGAAGTTTATTTTTTAGTACATACTGTGTATATATGGATGTTCGAAGATTTTGATGAGTGATTGAGGTTCACACTTCCTGAATAAGGCTATTGAAGCATTGACTGAGGAGTTCCAAGTCTATCATTAGAATCGTACCCCTTATCACTCTCAGGCCAATGGAACAGTGGAAGAATTTAATAATATTTTGGAGAATGCACTCACTAAGGTATGAAATGTGAACATAAATGACTGGGATCTTAGAATTCAAGTAGTGTTATGGGCTTATAGGACCACATGTAAGAAGTTGACATGCCAAACACCCTTCAAGTTGGTTTATGGGCAAGAAGTTGTGATTTTTATGGAGTATATTTTTCCTAGGTTGATGATTACAACTTTTACAGAGATGGCATACCCTGATATAATGGAGGAAAGAATGTCACATTTGCTTGCTTTGGAGGAAGATATATTTGTAGAAGTATTTCATCAGCAGGTGCATAAAGAAAGAGAAAAATCTTGACTTGACAGACATATTAAGCATAAAAAGTTCCAGGTAGGAGACCTTGTGCTCCTTTATGACAATAAGTTTGTGAAATTCCCAAGAAAATTCAAGATGCAATGGTTGGGCCCATACATTATCAAGCATATTACTAATAGAGGCACAATTCAACTAGCGATTTTGAATGGATAATTGGTTCAAGGGAGGGTAAATGGCAGAAGATTGAAGTTGTATGGGATGAACCTACCCCTACAGCTTCACTTTTAAGAACAAAGAAGAAGATTCTTAGTGCCACATGGATTTGAAAGTGGGCATTGGACTATAAACTGTGCTGCAGAGAAAGAGTTTAGATGGAGGAAATTGCTTTGCTACATACTTGATTTTGTCAAAGCTCGGATGTTCTATACAATATGGGATGCATCTAAGTTTGGTGGAAAAATATGACCATTAAAAGGGAAATTTTTCATTTGGAGGTGTAGGAGGATGCATTTATGGAGACAGATTGGCAAAATCTAGCGATAAATATCCAGTTAATGGACCAAATATGAACAATATTTGAGCTAATGATGAGGTTAGAAGTTCAAAATGGTTATAAAAGCCATGTCTCACCAAGTGTAATATTCCAAAATGGAAAAGACAAGAATATAGAACATATGCAACATTCCAAATAAATCAAAACAGGAACATAACACTAAAATTTGGAAAATGTTGGAAATATGTTGCAACTAGAAATTACATTAAGACATCATAATTTATGAGTAGAAAACAATGGAGACATATCATTATATATAACAGAAAATTAAATTACACATCCAAAGGAATGCACTCAAGCCACAAGATGGCTGAAATACACTAAAGAAACCAAGCACTGGAAATGTTGTGTTGCTACTGCTACTGCTGCTACTGAGGAGAAGAGTCATGTGTAGAAGGCTGTTATAGTGCTTATAATCATCCACACATTTAACCATGGATTCTACTCAAAACATCCAAAAAAACCCATAAATGGTTTAGCTAGATTTTAAGTTTGGATTTTCGGCCTTTTTTGAGTTGCCCACTGCATTTCTGTTGGCTGAATTACGCACTCCCTGGGAATGAATGATGATATGTGGCTGAAGGAATGATATATCAGCTACAACAACACCCAATCAACTCAATAGGTGAAGGGCTGGTCCCCTCACTGGAAAATAAGCTCATAAATTGGAGATTTATCTCCTCCACTGCTACACCCCTGCAACACAACCCAAATCTAAACAGAAATGATTTTTACATGAGACTGAAGCTTGGCCAAATTCCTGAATGTGGAAGTATAGTGTGAACTCCCCTAAGAGCTTCTCAGTGGAAGATGTGGGATTCCTGATTAGGAACACCTTGTGCTAAACAACACATGCAATCTTAGCTAAATAGTTGAAGAAATATATATGTCTAAACAGACCATATATCCAAATATAAAATATACCAAGATGATCAATATGGCTGCCATTCTCTTCCTTTTATAAGATATGAGCTTCCAAACCCTAAGCCCCATCCATAAATGACACTAATTCCATGCATTGTGTCTCCATCTAAAATTGTGCTTTCCCTCCATTAATGTCCACTCCTCCATGAAAACGCTGTTGATTTGGTCAAAGTTGACCCAGTCCACATGTTTTAGCCCCTGTTCACACCTTAGGGTGCTTTATTGAGCTGGAAAGATGATCCACTTTCACATGAGAAGTGGTTTTATTCTTTATCAAGAGATTTATGGGTCTCCCTACCCATTTATTCATCTATCTAAGTGACAAAACAAAACTTTAATATTCCAATTAGCTGAAAGCTAATTTAGGAATATTACAGTCCTCCCATCCAAAATGTTGCTTTTCCTCAAGCAACTACAAGGATACTGCAAAATCTCCAATGGATATGTCTCCTACCAAGAATACAAGTTTGCCTTTGGTGGATAAACGAAATAGCTCTCATCATGAAAAAGTGGGAGATATATGGAAAGATTTATATGCTGTCCATTGGCCTCCTCAAGGCATGAGAGATGATAAATGTTGGGTGCCTCAACGCCAATGAGAAACTCCCATCTCCATGCTATCATCCAAATAAAGTAAGCCATTCTTGGTAGCTCATAGAAAAACTCACCAATCCCCTTCTTATGCAATGTATAGGGGCTACATGACTGAAAATGAGAGATAAATTTGTTCAACTCACGTTGTCTCTCTTTCCATTTATGATAGATATGGAATTGTTGATCTTGGGCTGTATTAATTTGGTCATTAAGAAGCCAAAATGCACTTGGGTTCTCATGATACCACTCTTTGGTTCCAAGAATCACTCTTTCCCAATCCATCCTACATATAATGAATAGAGTGTCATCACCATATGGGATCCAAAATAAAAATGGTCTATGTGTCATATAGCATGTTGGATGGTGATAATAGTCCCTAAGTGAGATCAACATTGTTCTTCCTCTTGCTATCTCAAGATATGATATGATAAGTTGTCATCCAACCACTTTCTTGCTGACATAAGCTTCTAAAAATCTTGAAAATAGTAGAGGAAATTAGGTGTTGGCTAAATGTGATCCAACCAAAACATATATTGCCCAAATTCCTCCATAAAATGGTCATCCCCATCACTGAATGTAGTCCCAAAAGGACCATGAAATCTCCAAAGAGTTTTGCTCTCTTGTGGAGAAATGTGTTGCAAATGCATGGTAAAGGAGTGCACATACATTGTTAGTTGATAAATAAGCATCGAAACACAATATTTACCATATATTGTAGACAAGTTGGTGAAGAGGTCCGTAGATGAACCTTCCCGTTTCTCCATCAAAAGGGGAAATGATTCTAACAACCCTACAAGGGGGTTGCTTTACTCCTCACACATCAAACAAGATACATATCTCTTGATATGTTGGTGCACATCTTCTTTGAGATCCTCCCAATAGAATCCCTCCATGATGGTGTGGTAGGAATCAATGGAATCCTCATGCTCTGAAAATAGTGCCTCATATGCTGCATGTATAATCTCCTCCCTGAGCTTGGAGTCTCTAGTAAAGAAGATCTGATTATGGAAATAAATGACTCCATAAACCACTCTATACCTCCCATATATTACTTGCCCATCAAGAACCTTACATGTGAAGAGGTCCTTGGAATATTCCACCAATAGTTGGGATTCCCTATATGGATCTAGGCTTCCCAACAATGACAATGCTGTAGAAATCTGAACTGAAGCACCTGTCACATCACATCTCTCCTCTTTGACATGATCAATGCCAAAGCCACTTGTTGGAGCATTGTTACCCCACTTTTGCTACCTCCCTTGCAGCTGATCTTGCCCAAGAAAATATTGGAGTACATGGAGGTCAACCTCCTTTTGAAAGGTATCTCCCCTCCAAAACTTCCATAGTTTGGCCAATGCATACAAGAGTTCCAATAACCTCTTGTCATATTCAGAGATATTGCTTATGTATGGTAGTATCATTTTCTGCCCCAAGGTTTTGGAGTATCCCTTTGACACCATGCTCATGCCATCATAGATTTCTAAATGATCATCTTTCAGCACAAATAGCTGAGTGGGAGATGGAAATTTCCATTTTAGAAAATTTCTCACCTCTCCTTTGAACCCACCAAAGGTTCTCTGCATTGTGCTAGCTCCTCCCAAGGCTCCTTCCTTAGCCAAATATATCAATGTTGCACCATGTTGAGAGAAATATTTATTCATATTCCAATCAGGGGGTATCCCTAGTGGAATGCCTCCATGCAATGAAACATCAAGGCCTAGAGCACACTGTATATGTGAATGGACTGATTTGTTCTTGTCCTCACTGCAAAAATCCTCCTGCCTCTTTTGTGCATCTCCCCTTTGAAATAAAGAGGGGTGTGTGCTCCTAATCATATGATGCTTGTCCTCCCCTTTACCTTCTTCTATCTTCAAGATCCCACAATCTGTCAATGATGGCACACACTGCACATGGATTGTGCCTTGATATCTATATGCGAGATTCTTTGGAACTCCTTGCAAGGGTGTAAGAGTTTCTCTCTTTGGGGAAAATGCTTCATCTTCCTCTTCATGAGGTATTAGATCTACTAGTGCTATGACAACATTGTTACCTCTTATATTATCTTCCCTTTCATCATGAATGGAGGTTGTCTCATCATCATTAGGAGGTTCTTTGTTTAGTTCCTCTTTTGTAAAAGAGACCTCCATGTCTTTCCTTTGAGAAGAGAGCTCTTCCCGAAATGGGGATCTTGCCTCTAGCAATGTATTATGCAAGTTTTTAATCCCCTCAATAGTTTTCTGAAATGGAGTTGGATTTATAGGTCCTTCCAACTCATGCAAGGGTTTTGTTTGTTTATGCTTGGCTATCTCAACCATGGAAGTTTCAAAATGTTTTTCATTAAATATCTTTAATAACCTCTTAGTGAACCTTGCATAAGTGGACATATTTGCATCTTTTAATGAAGAAGATTCATAAAACCACAAGGCATAAGCCTTACTTTCAAGGTGCAGCACTAGTACTCTAATGGCTTCATCTTCTGAAACTTGGTGTTGCTGCAAATAAGTGTCTAGCTCCTCCACCCAAGCCCTAGCTGAACATTTAGGTGACCCATCAAAAGTAGATAGAAAGAATCTACCCACATCATGCTACTTATACCTTGTGATTCCATCATGGTTGCTAGGGTTTCTATCCTCCTTGATCTTGAAAAACCATTGGAAGTTTAGATGATCTCTAAATATCTGAGTTTGAGATTCATACTCTTGAAGATAGTCACCAAGAGTCTCCTCCTTTGGTACATCTTCTTCCTCCATCTCTCTTGCTATGACTCTAGGCATGGTGCCACCTTGTAGATCTGATGGTGTAGCTGAATGCTCACACCCATAATGTGAAAATCTGGAGCTTTCTTCATGTGCAAGCCCTCTTGGAGAATCTCTACATCTCTCCATTCTCATCTCTTTGATGTCTCTACTAATGCACTGCATGGTTTGAAGACGAATTTTTGAGAACTCCTTCCCTCCTCTAAATGATTTTTTTCCTACATCTCTTCTATAGATCTTATCCTTTCTATGAGAAGCATCCTTAGATGACATAATGGCTGAAGTAAACAGGGTGAGCCAAGATTATGATCCGATACAACTGTAATATTCCAAAATGGAAAAGACGGGAATATAGAACATATGCAGCATTCCAAATAAATCAAAATAGGAACATAGCATTAAAATCTGGAAAATGCCGGAAATACGTTGCAACTGGAAATTACATTAAGGCATCATAATGTATGAGCAGAAAACAATGGAGTCGTATCATTATATATAACATAAAACAAAATTACATAGTGCTCCAAAGGAATGCACTCAAGCCACAAGATGGCTGAAATACACTAAAGAAACCAAGCACTGGAAATGTTGTGCTGCTACTGCTACTGCTGCTGGAAACTACTGCTACTGAGGAGAGGAACCATGTGTGGAAGGCTGTTAGAGTGCTCATAATGATCTGCATTTTTACCACGGATTCTACTAAAAAACCCCAGAAAAACCCAGAAATTGTTTGGCCAGATTTTAAGTTTGGATTTTCAGCCTTTTTTGAGTTGCCCACTGCATTTCTACTGCCTGAATTACGCACTCGATGGAATGAATGCTGATATGGGGCTGAAGGAATGATCTATTAGTTGCAATAACACCCAATCAACTCAATATGTGAAGGGCTGGTCCCCTCACTGGAAAATAAGCTCAGAAATTGGAGATTTCTCTCCTCCACTGCTACACCCCTGCAATACAACCAAACTCTAAAAAGAACTGTGTTTTACATGAGATTGAAGCTTGGCCAAATTCCTGAATGTGGAAGTATAGTGCAAAATCCTCCAAGAGCTTCTCAGTGGAAGAGGTGGGATTCTCGATCAGGAACACCCTGTGCTAAACAACACATGCAATCTTAGCTAAACAATTGAAGAAAGCTATATGTCTAAACAGACCATATATCAAAATATAAATATACCAATATGATCAATATGGTTGCCATCCTCTTAATTTTATAAGATATGAGATTCCAAACCCTAAGCCTCATCCATAAATGACACTGCCTCCATGCATTGTGTCTCCATCTAAAATTGTGTTGTCCCTCCATTAATGTCCACTCCTCCATGACAACGCTGTTGATTTGGTCAAAGTTGACCCAATCCACATGTTTTAGCCCCTGTTCACACCTTAGGGTGCTTTATTGAGCTGGAAAGATGATCCACTTTCACATGAGAAGTGGTTTTATTCTTCATTAAGAGATTTATGGGTCTCCCTACCCATTATTCACCTATCTAAGTGACAAAACAAAAATTTAATATTCCAATTAGCTACAAGCTAATTTAGGAATATTACACCAAGGTTTTGGCACTTTGCTATCTGAGACCTCAAAAATTTCTAAGTGTTGAGAAGTTGGAGAATTTGTGCTACTGCATGAACATTGAAGATTTTATCCGTATATTCAAAGAGATATGTATAACAGGAATCATGGAAGCCACAAAACCATATAAAACACCCGCAACAACATCGCCACTCATGCAGTAACGATATCCATGAAAGAAATCATCCAAGGAACAAAGAACAAAGAAGAAATAGGATAAGAAACTTTTCAAGCCACAACCAAAACCCCAACATGTAAGACACATTCAGGAAGAAGCAAAGCAAGAGCACATGGAAATGGAAGGCACAAAATTTCCATCACCTCTTCCAACATATATTCCACCTAGGAAACCAAATGCCAAACTGGTGAAAGATTCAAAGGATGCCAAGTATGGCACCTTTACACCGCTATTTCCAGAGAAAATGTCATTTGAGGGAGAATTAATTGGGGAAAATTCCGTAGTTGAATTTCAAAGACTTCGACTTCAACGATAGAAATAAATACCGAAATTTTGCACCATGAAGATATTTGAAGCAAGTACAATACCCGAAAAGTGGTGTGACTAGACAAGAACCAAAACAGTGGGTGACAGGGTTGCAACAATTTGGTTTATTAAACATGCTAAATGTCCCACACTTTGGAAAATGTATATCAAACACAAACTGTGTCTGAAAATTGCTTGTAATGATACATGATGATTGCTTGTGGATGGGAAAAAGGATCCCCATAGATGAAATGTTGATATGGATAATTACAATGTTGTCATATCAAGGACGGGACCCTGTAGAAGAATTTGTGGGAAAAAAATAGGATAAAGCGATAGCTCAAAATACGAAGGATAAGTTTGGATCTGTTGGGGTTCCTGAGTTTTGATAGATTGGCTAACCAAAAGACAAGACAACATCAGGACCAAACTTTAGAGTTCTAGGATCTAGTCCTCCTATTCTCAGACAGAGATCTCTCAAATTTACTTGTTTTGAAAAGATTTATCTTGTTTGCTTTTAAGTATTGATTTTATACTAGTTATTAAGTGCAGATGTTTGTTTGGTTTGTTTTTTTGTTTGGTTGGATTGGCACAACAGAACATGAAAGGTCTAGGAAAGATAGATAGAAAGAAAAAGTGTCAGATTCATTAGGCAATGGAGTCAAGAAGAAGTTTATGACAAGCTCATCAAAGGATATGGGATATCAAAGGGAAAATATAACTTGGCCACATTATCCTTTAGTTTTTGTGAATGAGATGGACATTATTGATTTGAAAGAGAGTTTTAATTCTCAACAAAGGGAACTTAAAAACATAACTTGAAAAATAAAGAGTTATTTGATAGACAGGGCTAAACATGAATTCTACAAACCACACTTTAAGCAAATAATGATTTCAAGACAAATTCCAAAATGAAATCTAAGATTCGGGAGCACATCCTATTTCCTCAAAGATTTTATTTCAAAGGATTTAGAAAACATAAAATATTCACTGATAGTTGCAGTCATAGAAGAGGGAACACCTAACACATATATGATCACAACTATAAAGACCTTTAAAACAATTATTCAAGCAGGGACAAAGGGTATGATCGAAATAGACCTCCTTGGCTAACTATAAACAATGGTACTTCAAAGGGAGACTTCAAAAACAACTTTCAAGTGGTAGTAGACAAGCAGGGAAAACCATAAATCATGCTGGAACCAACTATTTGATAAATAAACAAGCATAAGGGTTCAAGAGAATGATTAAAGACTATAAAATGCCTCAGCAGAAGAAAACATAAAACAGTGAAGGATAAACAGGTCTAAGGTGCTTCCAGGAGTCATTTCTTAGCCTAAACATTTCACCCTACTGTAGTAAGAATTTATGGAACAAAATGAAAACAGGAAAAAACAACAGACAGTTCAGAATACATCACCAACAGCCAAGCTCAGGGATCCAATGATAGAGCCTTCTCAAGAACAAGCATGTGACAACATCATCAAGCTTTCAAGACTTCAATTTCTTCCTCAACTTCAGACATAATATGTATTATTTCAAAGAGTTCCAATGTTACAACTAGTGACCAATCAACAAACAACCATCTTCTTCAAAAGTATTTATAGAAGAAAGAGGAGGTGGAAGAGTTCTAGGGTCAGATAACATTAATTCCATACTAAATGCAACTCCTAGCCTTGAAAACCATGCAAGGCATAAGGCAGGAAAGCATTCAATTTACAACTATGTTTCATTAACTCAGTTTTTTTCTTTTTAGGCTTAGTGGGTGAAAAGATGGACTTTAAGGCACTTTCTTATCTTTACAATAACTTCTACTGACAGTTTGAGATATTTGTCTTGTGTGTAATAATTGTTCAGCTATCTTGGCCTTGATGTTCCCAACTGAGATTTGATCTGGGTATTCCTTTGAGGCAGAAGGTTGCAAGGTGGCATTTTTGGTAGCTGGGGATTCAATTAGCCCCTTTGATGTGGCATTCGAGGCCTTTCTGGAGATCTTTCTTCATTCTGTGGATTAGGCCTTTGATATTCAATTTTCGCCTTGATCCTTTAAAGCTTTGATTATATCTTTAAACCTTTGATTATGCTTTGATATTCATCTTGACACTAATATTCCATCATTTAATTAACTCTGTCTGTGTTTGTTGTTTGCAGGTGCACAGAGGGTTTGTTGGAGTTTTTGTTCAAAAAGTCGATAATCATGATTTATCGATCTTCTAAAAACGTGTTATTATCACTTTAAAACCCTTTAATTTGTATCAAAGGCCGTGAGGATCATCATCGTTGGCTAATAACACGGTAATTATCTGCTGGAGGGTTTTTAAATTGAACTTCATTAAACCTACATAAAAACAAACAAACGTTATTTAAATCCTGCGAAAATTGGTTTAGAACTGCTTAGGAGGGTTTGTGGAAGCGTTTCGGAGCAGTGAGGACGGAGGAATTTGTAGCGGAGAACGGGTTTCCATGCCAAAACAGAGACCCAGGGTTTAAATTTAAAATATGGCGCGAATTGGGAAGAAATGGTTTCGGGAAAACCATCAGTGGTTTTCGCGCAGCATTTGGGGGGGGGGGGGGGGGTAGGTGGTATTAAATTTTGGAATGTGATACGACTCATCGCTCGATGCGTGGAAAATGAAAACCGCTTTTATCGCGCGGAAGTAGCGCACTGTGGAGGAGGGGTGAAAATCGAGCGATATTGATCATCGATCGTTGGATTGGAGGCTCCAGATCCAATGATGTGGGTTGTGCACGATGAATGAAGAGCTACGGGGTAAAAGTGTATGCAGGGTCCATGGTGACGTAACGCTTTTGTCGCGTAGTGGACGGGTGTAATAGGCTATCGGGTTAAGTCCCCATCGTCAGATCTCTTTGATGGATGGTTAGGATTGAAAGAAGGAGTAGATATATGGATGGAGGAAAAGGTAAGGCAGAATGGATGGGCGGAAGAATGGAGTCTGATGGCCGTTGATATGCAGAGATCAATGGTCTATATTTGTTTAACTCATAACGTTGGGGTAATGGAAAAATAAAGGAAAGTAAGGGTTTGGGAAAAAATTTCAAGTCTTTTAGCGCCTGATTGCAGGGCTTTAGGACGTATGGAGGATAGGGCTTAAGGTAATAAGCCCTCAGGGGCTTAATGCTTTTGCAATGTAAAAAGACTGTTTTTAAGGCCAAAAATAGGGTTTTTAAGTTTAAATGGGGGTTCCGATAGGCTAAATCAGGGATTTAAAAGCCAAATCAAGGGGAGATATAAGGTTTAACAGAGGGTTTAAAATGATTTGGAGGTTAGATGAAGGTGTTTATGGATGAAAAATGGAGAATGAAAATAGAGAAGTTTGATGATGAAAAAATGGAGTTTTAAGCAGTCTTTCTCTTGGTAAATCAGCAGGTAATTTAGGGCTAATAGTGAAATAGCAGTGAAGATTAACTCAAAGGGTAATAATCATCATAAAACTTCAAAAGATTGTAATTTTTCAAAGGGAACTATCTCTTGAATTTTTAAAAGACAAGCTTAGCCACCATTGAGTATGACAGAATTTATGGGTGGCTAAAAGTGGCTCCACTTGGGGAGGACGGCTGGTTCTTTAGGTGTCCAGAACCTCAGCTATTGATCTCTGGCTTTTCAGTAAACCAGTGCCTTCATCCATTGGGCAGCAACTTTCTTTTCCTTTAGCTGACCTTTCTTTGATTTGATAATCTCTGCAGCAATCTGAAACAATGGAATTATATCAAAACAACATCTCTACCTACCCATTCCTAATGATCCTAACATTTTTTCTTCTTTCAGAGTGCATTTGGACTAGAAAACTCTCTTTATCAACATTTTATTCTTTTGAAAAATAGGAAACTAATTTATTTCTACTCTTATTTCACCATGAAATCAGTTTAAATAGTTGAGTTCATAAATTCTCTATCTAACTACTATCTGTCAGGATTAGACTGTCTGAAAAACCTTTATTCTCTAAATTCTAAAACAGAAAATTTAAAAGCAGCCAAGCCAGGATTAAGCAATTTGACTTACTGCATATCTATGGCATAAAAACAAGCTGCACATAGATTTTATTTGCAGAAAAGTGAAACAAAATGGTGAAGGCTTAAGATATGAAAACTAAAACATCCTTTATTATTTCTTCAACTCTGTTTTGAATTTGTTTGAGCTGTGTTTTCTCTCTTATCTGGTTCAAGTTTTGAGCATATTGGAACCAGTTTTTTTTCTATATTTGGCTCAAGATTTAATCTAATTAGAGCCATTCTTCTTTTGAGATTCATAGGTTCAGATATTGAATTAGTTTGAACCTTTGTTTCCTCTATCCTAATCTACCTTACTGATAAGCCAAGATTGTGTTGTTTGGCTGATCTAATTTACTAACCTATCAGCAGTAAATTGAAAAGCTAATTAGTCATGATTAGGTTGTATGACTAACTAGAAGTGTGTTTTTAGGAGTGGCATTTGAGCTTGCACACTTTCAGACTTTGTCTCTCTTTTTTGGTATGGGGCTGTACCTTTCTTGTTTTTATCTGCCCTCTTTTCTTTTCTATTGTTTTTGTATTTTTATTTTTCTAACTTTGAATGCAATGTTCAGACAATGATAATTTACAATGGAAAGTAAAAAGCTTTGAAACTCATGACTCTTGATAGAAGTAATGCTTGAGCATCCTGCCATTGACAAGACCTCCATATAAATCTTCTCCATTGAATTTCTTTAGGAAAAATGCATTGTGACTGCTCTCAACATGAATAATATAGGGTCCTTTCCACAGGTTCTCAAATTTTCCATGTTTTCCCTTCTCTTCCCTTCTTGAATCCCATTTAAGAACTATATTTCCAACTTGGAAATTATTTGCCTTAGTCCTTTTATCAAACAGTTTCTTGATATTTTCTTGGACTAGTTGTGTTCTTTCATAGACTTCTTCTCTGGACTGATGTAAATGAATTGTTTGGTTGATTCTTCTCTGCATATCATTTTCTTAAATTTTCACTTATTGAAGGAGTTTCATGATTGGAACTCCTAATGATGTTGGGAAGACTGCATCCATGCCATAGACCAGCTGATAGGGGGACATATTTATTGACTTCTTTGTAGTTAATCTATCAGCCCATAAGGCATGAACCAGCTTACTATGCCATGATTTATGATTATGCTCCAACAATTTTTTGATGATATTGATGAGGCTCTTGTTGGAGGATTTAGATAATCCATTTCCTTGGGGATAGTAGGCAGTAGAGTGGCCCAAGGTGATGTGGTATTTGTAACAGAAATATTAAAAAAAATTAGATTTGAAGGCAACAGCATTATCTGTGATTATTTTCCTAGGACAACCAAATCTGGATAGGATTTTTGTTTCAAGGAACTTGATAATGACAGAGTCAATAGCATTCCTAGATGGTATGGCTTCTATCCACTTGGTAAAATAATCAGTGGAAGTGAGGATCCACTTATGCTGGGCTGATGAAGATGGGTGAATTTCCCCAATGAAGTCTAAGCCCCATTGTTGAAAGGGTGCCTCAACACTAATTGGATGTAAGGGTAAGGGAAGGAGCTTTCTTTTTCCATAAAAAAATTGACACTTATGGCAAGACATGACTAACTTCTGAGTATCTGGGAAAAGGGTGGGCCAATAATAACCAAATCTGAGGACTTTATTTGCTGTGGTCTTCCAGTAGAGGTGTTCTCCACATTCTCCTTCATGCAGCTCATGCATGATTTTTCCTGCATCATCCTCAAGTAAACATTTAAGCAAAATTCCAACAACATTTTTCCAATATAATACCCCATCTAATATGCAATAATTCAAAGCCTTCTGTTTCAAAAATCTAGCTTTAGTTTTAAACAAAGAAGGAGGGGCATTTAAATACAAAAGCACATAAATGATGTCAGCATACCAAGGAGATTTCAAAAATGTTTCTTCAATGAAAGGAGCAGTGAATTCTTGTATTTCTTCCAACACATCTACCATATTCATATCTAGTGCTTGGAAGTTTGACTCAGCCATGAGTTTTGCTAATCCCTGCCCTTTGATTAGTTTGGTGGGCCTGATTTCTAAGTCATATTCAAGAATAGTAGCAATCCATTTTCCCCTTTTACCATCAGGGTCTTGACTTAGAATATCCTTGACAACAGTATGTGGAACAAAAGAAATTATGTGAGAGTGTAAAATGTAGACTCTAAAGTCTTTTAATGCTTTCACTAATGCTAAGGCTTGCTTCTCCATGATGTTATATTTGAGAGGAGCATCTCTTAAGGCCCTAATAAAAAAGGATATTGGTTGTTCTTGCCCCAAATCATTCTTTTGAAGTAATACTACAGCTATTGTATGTTCTAATGCAAAAGAAAAGATATAAAAATCTTTGGTGAAATATGGACTAATCAAGACTGGTGTTTGAGTAAGAGCTTGTTTAACCAGTTCAAATGATTTTTTAGCTTGTGTAGTCCATTTCACACCTACCTCTTTCTTAATCATGTTTGTTATGTTTCTTAATAGCTCAACAAGGTTGGGGATAAACCTCCTCAAAAAATTAATCTTTCCAATGAAAGACTGTAATTCTTTGAGGCTTTTTGGGTGGCTGATTTTCAATATGCCATCAATCCTTTTAGGGTCTACTCTGATTCCCTCTTCTGAAATTATGTGACCAAGAAGCTTGCCTTCTTGGAGACCAAAGAGTGTCTTCTTGGGATTCAAAGATAAGCCGAATTTCCTACATTTCTCAAAAACTTTTCTTAAATGAATCAAGTGTTCTTCATCAGTTTTAGAGAAAAAAGTTATGTCATCAAGGTAAATGATTATAAAATAGCCAATATATTCTAAGAAGGCTATGTCCATGGCCCTTTGGAAGGTGGCCCCTGCATTCAACAAACCAAATGGCATTTTGACATACATAAAGGTGCCCCAAGGTGTAGTAAAAGAAATTTTGTGTTGATCACTTAGGAGCACTAACACCTTATTGTACCCTGAGAACCCATCCAACAGTAATATTATTTTTGACCCAACTACCCTTTGAAGTATATGGTCCATCTTGGGCAAGGGGTAGTTGTCTTTCAGGGAGGCTCTATTTAGATTTCTAAAGTCAATGTAGAGCCTGATTTCCCTGGTCTTCTTCCTAACAGAAACTAGGTTTGACACCCATTCTGAATATATAAGGGATACTATAATCCCAGCATCATACATCTTTTCAATTTCTTTCTTAACTAAAGGAAATAAAATAGGTTTTATCCTTCTTAGTTTCCATTTGAAAGGTTTCTGATTTTCCTTAAGAGGAATTTTGTGTTGAATGATGCTAGTGTCATAAGATTTCAGATCTTTGTATCCCCAAGCAAACACATCTCTAAATTATTTGAAAAGCTCTATGTATTGCAATTTTATATGAGTTGGGAGAGTGCTGGATAGTTTGATCATATTGGGTTCTGCTAGGCTGCCTATGTTATGTTCTTCTACATCTGTTTCCATAGGCTCCATTCTTGGTTCTTTGGCTACATCATTAAAGTCAAAAAGGTGTTCTAAAGGTGTGAGACCTCTTTGAATTGAATCATTCTTGCATTGTAAAACTTCCAAGTCTTTCTAGTCTGCGTTGTCAATTAATTATGCTTCAAAAATAATTTCAGAATGATTTATATCAGTAGAATATGTCATTTCTGTCTCTGGGATTTGTTCATTATCCAAACAGTTTTCTTCATGGCTGGTTTCTAATGTTGGTAGGGAAAAATCAATTTATGATTTTAGGAAAACAACTATATGTTTGTTAGTGTCAAACACTTGCCAGTGATCCTCATTGTCAGGCACAGCAGGCCTGTTTTTTACCTTTATATTGAGTTGTTCATTTATCTGAGGTACTTGGCAATTGCTGGCATTGAAGGCAAGTTCATTTGCTAGATGATTTTGGGCTCTTGGTTTGAAAATGAGTTCATATTTTTCAAAGGTTTTTAGTAAACCCAGTGCAGCATTTCGATATTCTCTAAGTCTTGGGTTCTTGGCAGAATATTCCCCTTTAATTTGTCTTATGATAAGTTCAGAGTCTCCTAAGACTAATATTTTCTGGGCTTCTAATTCTTTAAGCAACTGTAAGCCAAGGAGAAGGGCTTCATATTTAGCAATATTGTTGGTGCATGGAAAATCCAATTTGTAAGAGTATCCCTGATTTGTATTGTGGATCCATACACCTACCCCTGCACTTGTTTTATTACAAGACCCATCAAAGTTTATTGTCCAAAGTATTTATGTCTCATTTTCATGTTCTTGTTGCTGCTAATTACTATTGTTTTGTATCTAAGTTGATGGTATCTTAGATTGTTCTGGTGAACTGATCTTTTCTTTGTTTTCCTTCTCTTGTTGAGTGATTTCATCTGTGTTGAACAAGATAAAGGAATCTAAGCTTGATTGAATGGAGTATATTGGAGAGTTCTTTGTTTTATCGATGTTTCTCACCATGTATTTCATGTGGGATTCTCTGTATAATCTTCAATTCTGGTTGAATACTGGGATGGTGGCATAGGACATGTCCATTTGAAGGTTCCCCTGAAGTTTGGCTCCCCATGATCTTGATAAAAGCATGTCATAATTTGGGGGAATGTCAGCCACTACTATGTCCATCACTAGACTCTTAGCAGGGATTTGAGATAAGTTAACACATAAATCTTTGATTAAACCCAAACATTTGACTCTACTTGAATCAAAGGAATACAGATCTTTGTATGGTTTAGTAATTTCTAAGCCTAAGCTTTCCATTACTACTTTAGGCATAAGCTTATGTGAAGCTCCAGAGTCCAACATGGCATTGTGTAATATTCTATCATGTATATTCAAAATGACATAGAAGGGAGGGACAGCTCCTTCTTGGTATTTTCCTTCAACTTCAGGACCAAACAACAATTCTGGTTTATCATATGTCAAGTTCAATGTGTCAGTGTCACTTCCTAAATTTAAAGCTTTTAAAACCTGGTTTTTGTACACTTCTTGGGTTACTAGTTCAGCTAGGGGTATATTAATTTTTATTTTTGCAATCTCTCCCTCAAGGCTGAAAGGAACTATTGTTTTTGTCATACTTACATCTTTTTTTTCAATTGAATTCCTTTCAGCAATTTTGATTTGCTAAAATTTGTTTGGACTGTCATTTGGGATAGTTTTACTAGGGCCACTAGCTGAGGTGCTAGGGCTGCTTTGTTCAACATTTGGCTGGTTGCTTTTCTCTTTGTTCGAATCTATTTTATTAGCCAAAGTGTTGGTTTTGTCTGCTGTTTTCTTATGCGAATTTTCTATATTTCTCCTAACAGCAGTGCTAGTGTTTTTATCTTTTGAATTATCTAGGTTCCCTTTGCTTCTAAGATCATACTGTTTGTGTACCTCCATGATTGTGTTTTCAAACCCCAACCTATAATCTTCAGAATCCTCATAAGTGTTTTCATTTTGATCTGAGGAGAAGAAACCTTGTTCTTCTTCAGTGAGGAAGACATCATCCCCATTGTCTGATCCAATCAAGTTTACGTGATTCTCTCCCAATATTTCAATCTCCCTTTCTTCTTCGTCTTGATCTACATATTTTTGTTGGAAGGGAGGTCTAATCTGTTGGTCATTGTCCCTTTGTCTATCTTGATTGTTTTCTCTTCTATAATTCTGGTTCCTATTTCTGTTTTGGGGGTTGTTCTGATTGTCTCTTTGTGGCACTCTATCATTTAAATTTATCTTTTCAAACATTCTCTCCATCACTTTCACTAGGTTGTCAATTTTGGTGTCAGAAGCTGAGGGTGAAGGTTCAGTGTCATATTTATAAGTTAACCTCTTTTATGATCTTACCCTTGCTCTTTTCTCAATTAAATTTGCCTCTACACTTACAACCCCCTTTTGCATGTCTTCTAGAGTTAAGTAATCTCTCTCCCTTAGTTGATAGGCCATTTCAGCATCAAAGCCTTCAGGATATTTTACTAAGGCTAGACCTTGGGGAGATTTCATGTGAGGTGGAAGAGCATTGTAAACACTGTTAAACCTAGTGGAGTAATCATGAACACTCTCCCCTTGATTTATTTTAAGATTTTTATACTCTGCTAATATTTGGAGAGGGTTCTTTTTGATTTCCCATTTGTTTATGAATGTTTGATGCAAAGAAGGGAGGTCATTTATGTTGTTAGGAGTTAATATTTTAAACCACTTTTTTACTTCTCCTCCTAAAATTTGAGCAAAGATTCTCATTTTAATGGTCAGGCTATCTCCATGTAATAAAATGCATCTTCCATTCTGTCTACATGTTGTTGAGCTGTGGTAGATTCTTTTCTAGTGAAATGGGGAATTTTAGATTGATAATCATTTGGTAAGGGAACCATAGGCTGTGCTAACACTAGTGGGGCATACCATGCTGCCATGGTTGGAAAGAAAGGTGGATTTATAGGAGGTGGATTGATAGGAGGGAAAGCGGGCTGAAAAGGGGTGTTTTGGACAGTGGTGGTATGGAATGGAGTGGAAGAAACACTTGTGCCAACAAACTGGTTTTGAGCAGATTTGTTATGGAAGAGGCTGAAGTGGTGAAGAAGCTGGGAATCAAGGGGAGTAGAAGGTGAAGCTTCTCTACTAAAGCTCTGCTACAAATCTACAATTTCAAATTCAGCGTGGTTTAAATCATTTTGAGACCTGGTTCTAAATATGTTCTTTGTATGATGTAAGTCAAAGTGTAAATTCTCTAAGACAACAAGGTTTTCGGGGACATATTTTGTTCTTAAGAGGCTCCTATCAGCAGCTGATTTTCCAGACTTAGAAGTCTACCACAAAATCTTCTTTGGATTTTCAACTATTGTAGGAGGATTAGGGTCTGGATGAGATCTAGTGTTAATCCTACATGAAGCCAGATTGCTTTTTAAAAAATGGGAGAGGCTGAAGTTTTGTAGGGATTGTTTTGAAAGTTTTATCTCTCACAATGAATATTCTAGTATGAGACTAGGTTTCTAAAATTCCTCAAGGCTGGTTAACATAGTCCTAAAGAGATATGGAGACCTAGATGAGTAATAGGCCTACTGGGGCTAGTGGAGTCGCCAGGTGGAAAATTTTTAGCTTTTGTGAAGGTAAAATGTTTTATGGTTCCACCACCATGTTTATTATAAAGCCAATTTGAAATATTTTTGGATTTTTATATATTTCTATGGTTATGAGAGTGTCCTATATCTAATTTCAACACTTAGCTAAGGTGCTGAAACAAACAAAGTCTACTCTATGGCTTACTAACTGATTTTCTTAGGAAACTGAAGGACTAATGAGTTTATAATAGTTTGCTAGGATATCATAGATTCAGTAGGTCCCACCGTGATCACCATTATGTTGGTGATGAGGTGGGATAGAATATTCCTAGGGTATTCTTTTTTAAGCTAAGATCCTTAGATAGTATTAGTTTTAAGGATATGTGGGTCTTCTAAGGGACGTTTAAGTGTGTTTAGTTTTAGAAGGTCCCACCGTGATCGCCATTATGTTGGGGTTCCTGAGTTTTGATAGATTGGCTAACCAAAAGATAAGGCAACATCAGAACCAATCTTTAGAGTTCTAGGATCTAGTCCTCCTGTTCTCAGAGAGGGATCTCTCAAATTTACTTGTTTTGAAAAGATTTATCTTGTTTGCTTTTAAGTATTGATTTTAGACTAGTTATTAAGTGCAGGTGTTTGTTTGGTTGGATTGGCACAGTAGAACATGAAAGGTCTATGAAATATAGATAGAAAGAAAAAGTGTCAGATTCTTTGGTCAATGGAGTCAAGAAGAAGTTTATGAAAAGCTCATCAAAGGATATGGGATATCAAAGGGAAAATCTAACTTGGCCATGGGATCCTTTAGTTTTTATGAATGCGATGGACATTAATGATTTGAAAGAGAGTTTTAATTCTCAACAAAGGGAACTTTAAAACATAACTTGAACAATAAAGGGGTATTTGATAGACAGGGCTAACCATGAATTCTACAAACCACACTTTAAGCAAATAATGATTTCAAGACAACTTTCAAAATGAAATCTAAGATTTGGGAGCACATCCTATTTCCTCAAAGATTTTATTTCAAAGGACTTAGAAAACATAAAAGATTCACTGATAGTTGCATTCATAGAAGAGGGAACACCTAACACATCTATGATCACAACTATAAAGACCTTTAAAACAATTATTCAAGCAGGGACAAAGGGTATGATCGAAACATACCTCCTTG
The DNA here is from genome assembly GCA_034641835.2 of Pinus albicaulis. Classification (NCBI taxonomy): domain Eukaryota; kingdom Viridiplantae; phylum Streptophyta; class Pinopsida; order Pinales; family Pinaceae; genus Pinus; species Pinus albicaulis. The sequence goes on along the minus strand of CM076573.1, from coordinate 53,243,667 downwards.
GCTAACTATAAACAATGGTACTTCAAAGGGAGACTTCAAAAACAACTTTCAAGTGGCAGCAGACAAGAAGGGAGAACCATAAATCATGTTGGAACCAACTATTTGAACTATTTGAGAAATAAACAAGCATAAGGGTTCAAGAGAATGATTAAAGACTCTAAAATTCCTCGGCAGAAGAAAACATAAAACAATAAAGGATAAACAAGTCTAAGGTGCTTCCAGGAGTCATTTCTTAGCCTAAACATTTCACCCTACTATAGTAAGAATTTATGGAACGAAATGAAAACAGGAAAAAACAATAGACAATTCAGAATACATCACCAACATCCAAGCTCAGGGATCCAATGATAAAGCCTTCTCAAGAACAAGAATGTCACAACATCATCAAGCTTCCAAGACTTCAATTTCTTCCTCAACTTCAGACAGACTATGTATTATTTCAAAGAGTTCCAATGTTACAATTAGTGACCAACCAACAAACAACCATATTCTTCAGAAGTATTTATATAAGAAAGAGGAGGTGGAAGAGTTCTAGGGTCAGATAACATTAATTCCATACTAAATGCAACTCCTAGCCTTGAAAACCATGCAAGGCACAAGGCAAGAAAACATTCAATTTTTAACTTTGTTTTCTTCTTTTTAGGCTTAGTGGGTGAAAAGATGGACTTTAAGGCACTTTCTTATCTTTACAATAACTTCTACTGACAGTTTGAGACATTTGTCTTGTGTGTAATAACTGTTCAGCTGTCTTGGCCTTGAAGTTCCTGACTGAGATTTGATCTGGGTATTCCTTTGAGGCATAAGGCTGCAAGGTGGCATTTTTATTAGCTGGGGATTCAATTAGCCCCTCTGATGTGGCATTCGAGGATTTTCTGGAGATCTTTCTTCCTTCTGTGGATTATGCCTTTGATATTCAATTTGTGCCTTGATCCTTTCAAGCTTTGATTATATCTTTAAACCTTTGATTATGCTCTGATCTTCATCTTGACACTGATATTCCTTCATTTAATTAACTCTGACTGTGTTTTTTGTTTGCAGGTGCGCAAAGGGTTTGTTGGAGTTTTTGTTCAGAAAGTCGATAATCATGATTTATCGATCTTCTAAAAAAATGTAATTATCACTTTAAAACCCTTCAATTTGTATCAAAGGCTGTGAGGATCGTCATCCTCAGCCAATAACACTGTAATTATCTGCTAGAGGGTTTTTAACTTGAACTTCATTAAACCTGCATAAAAACAAACAAACGTTATTTAAATCAAGCAAAAATTGGTTTAGAACTACTTAGGAGGGTTTGTTGAAGCTTTTCAGAGCAGTGAGGACAGAAAAATTTGTAGCGGAGAACGGGTTTCTATGCCAAAACAGAGACCCATGGTTTAAATTTAAAATATGGCGCGAATTGGGAAGAAACGGTTTCGAGAAAACCATCAGTGATTTTCTAGCATCATTTGGGGGGGTAGGCGGTATTAACTTTTTGAACGCGATACGACTCATTGCTCGACACATGGCAAATGAAAACCGCTTTTATCACACAGAAGTAGTGCACTGTGTAGGAGGGGTGAAAATAATGTGATATTGATCGTTGACCATTGGATTGGAGGCTCCAGATCCAACGGTGTGGGTTGAGCGTGATGGATGAAGAACTGTGGGGTAAAAGTGTATGCGGGGTCCATGGTGACGTAACACTTTTGTTGCGTAGTGGACGGGTGTAATAGGCTGTCGGGGTAAATCTCGATCATCAGATCTCTTTGATGGACGGTTACGATTGAAAGAAGGAGCAGATATATGGATGGAGGAAAAGGTAAGGCAGGATGGATGGGTGGAAGAATGGAGCCCGATGGTCGTTGATCTACAGAGATCAACGGTCTAGATTTGTTTAAATCATAACGTTGGGGTAATGGAAAAATAAAGGAAATTAAGGGTTTGGGAAAAATTTTCAAGTCTTTTAGCGCCCAATTGTGGGGCTTGAGGATGCATGGAGGAAAGGACTTAAGGTAATAAGCCCTTAGGGGCTTAATGCCTTTGTAATGTAAAAAGACTGTTTTTAAGGCCAAAAACAGGTTTTTTAAGTTTAAATGGGGGTTCCGATAAGCTAAATCAGGGATTTAAAAGCCAAATCAAGGGGATATATAAGGTTTAACAAAGGGTTTAAAATAATTTTTAGGTTAGATGAAGGTGTTTATGGATGAAAAATGGAGAATGAAATAGAGAAGTGTATTAATGAAAAAATGGAGTTTCAAGCAGTCTTTCTCTTCTTGGTAAATCAGCAAGTACTTTAAGGCTAATAGTGAAACAACAGTGAAGATTAACTCAAAGGGTAATAATCATCATAAAACTTCAAAAGATGATAAATTTTCAAAGGAAACTATCTCTTGAAGGTTTAAAAGACAAGCTTAGCCACCATTGAGTATGACATAATTTATAGGTGGCTAATAGGATCTATAAAAGGTAAGCAGCGATATGACATTAACTCAATCAATGACCAAGGAGTACACTTCTCTATGCACATATTAGCTGGAAAAATCATGAGAAAGTGTCAAGCCAATGAATTCCATGCAACAGTAGTTTCATTAGATGTGCAGTGCAACCACGAGGTTTGGTGCAACTAGGCTATATATCTCTACAAGGAATTTATGGATGATTTTTGCGAATTCCAAGAGAAATGTACAACCTTTCATTATGCATGGTTGATTTTGATAATAGAAATGCTAGCATAGAAAGAGTTGGAGGATTTCCATTTTCCTTCTATAGAAGCAGATGTGTGTGAAGTTGCATGGTATGCCTCGCTGTGGTATACCAAACAGACATAGCGAGCACAAGAAAACATGATATTATTTCATATGTTGGTGAACCAACACCCTCAACTATCACCAAGTTTATACCAAAAATATATCTCTGTTGCAAAGTTCAAGGTATATTTTCACATAGTATATATACAGTCCCATAAAGACAGCATGAAGACATGGCATCCCCTACCATACCTGGTAACAGAAGACGATATCCTCGCACTAGTACAATAATTTCCTGTAGAATGGATGACTGCGATGGAAAAAGACGTAGAGGATATTTAGAGAGAGGAGGGGAGCATAGAGAATCAAGAGGAAAAGATAAAGACAAGGATGAGAAAAAGGAAGGAGAGGAGGAGCATCATGACAAGGAACCTCCTGGATGCGATGAGAAAAATAAGGAGAATAAAGAGACATATAAAGGAAAGAGGAAGATACACAACGAAACGTCCCTGAGGAGTAAAAAGAACCAGAAAGGAAGATAATTCAAATGGATTAATGCCATTGGTCCTTACTGACGGGGACTTGGATGAGATCACAGAGAAAATCCAAGAGGCGACAACAAAGTCGTGGAACAAGATAGAGGATCACTACGATGCACTCATAGTAGGTGTCAAGGAGCATATCGTGGAGTTAAAAATATTGACACAAACAACCAAAAAACAAATGCATATAAGGGAAGGATTTGACAAGAAATAATAATAGAGCCTAAATTTTGGGTGGGCATAATGCAGATACCTATCAGAGCTTTACAGTTCGAATCCACTAAAGTAAAGTAGTAGGAAAAAGGGTGGGAATTTGTCAACATGAACATCACAACGCTACCAATTAAACATTTCATGAGATTCATCAAGGAATCATAGATGAGAAGAAGCAATGAGAACATTTTTGGGTATGTGTTATATTCTTTCCACAACTAATCACGCGCGTGGGGGTAAGAGGGGGGGCGGTAGCCCCCCCTGTCAGGGTTCGGGGCAGCGCCCCGACAAAAAAATTTTGGTCCTTAATTTCTGGTGGGCAGTCCGCTCCCATGGTTTTGTGCATGGTTTTGCACATGGTTTTGGGGTACGATGGTTTTCAGCCCCTGGTATTTTTTTAGATCCGGTCAAGGGAACTACGGTTATGTTCTAATCCAGGGTTAATGGATTAGGGTTTATGTATGCTTCGGAATTTATATATATGTGTTGTAAAACTAAAAGGAATATAATGAAATATCAAGCTGGTCGTCCTGATTTGGGATCCAGGGGAAAATCTCTGTGTTTATCTGTTTTATGTTTTATGCTCTCGCTATTGTTTATTTTCTGTTATAAGATTCGTGTGTAGATAATTTCTGTTCAGTGTTAAAACCTACAAACATCTCACCTTAAAATTAAATATTCAGGTATAACAAGAGCGAGATGTGCTGAAGCAAAAACTCGACCAGGACATCAAGGAGAAGGACCAGGTAGAACAACAACATGGAGGAAGTACTTCAAAAATTAAGGGAAATAATTCAGTCATGGGAAGCCCACTAGTTATATGTGGCAGGGAAATTAGTTTTGATAAAATATTTATTGTCTTCACTCCCAATTTACATGGGACCTACTCTGCTAGCCCCTAAAGGCACCATCCATCAAATTAGTGGTATGTTGAGGAAATTTCTCTAGCAAGGAGGAAAGAAAAATGATAATAAATTCCATTTGGTTAATTGGAAAATAGTTCATCTGCCAAAACAATATGGTGGGTTGGCCATCAAATATCCTAAGATTATGAACTTGTCTTTGGGTGCCAAAATTGTTTGGTGACTAGTCATGGGTTATTTAGAGTGCTGGAAAGAAGCATGTATTCACAATTATTTCCATAAAAATAAACTGGTGAGGCTCAAGAAACAAGTCTGGCCTAAATAAGGTTCAAATATTTGGAAGTTATGCAAGGTGGTAGATCCCATGATCATAAGGAAAAAAGGGTGGCCGATATGAAATTGGGCCTAAATTAATCTTTGGAAGGATGAGATCCTTACATAAGAATTGGTGAATGAAAATGAAGGTGTGAATGAGTTGGGAAGGTGGATGGAAGAGAATGGGTGTATGAGGCTTGCAGAAATATTATAGTGGGACGCTAATGAGAACTGAATTGGTTGGAATTGTTAGGAGATGCTATGTTAGTTTTTTTGGTGCATGCATGTATGAAATCACACCAACTTAAGGGGTGTAAGTTTACCCACTTAAGTTATTGGTCACAGGCAGAAAAAGAAGTGGAGTCAAGCAAGTTAGTGGAACAAGCTAGAATCATAAACATACTAGATAGATAAATAACATGCATATATAAACTAAAAATTAAAATAAAACTAAAACAAATACACAAAAGCTCTGAATAGAGTCAAACAACTGCAATAATCCAAATGGTGGCTCTTTGGCCCCTCTTATTGAGTGTTGGTAGGAAATGAGGATGAAAATTTAACCCTCTTGCTAAAGGGCCCTTAGAACATGAGTTCTAAGTCCCGATGCAAGGATGTTTTTAATTCCAAGCTTTCCTCAGTGCAAAGTCTCCCTCTCTATACTATGGTGGACTAAACTTGTTGGATGACCAATAATTGAGTCCCCTCTATCTTCAGCTCCGGATCACACACTAGTGGTATTGCTTCGAAAATTCTAGCTAGCATAACAATTTGCTCTCAATTTATTCATCTCATGGTGGCCTTATATAGGAGAATTCAAATCATCCTTCCCTCTCTTGGTACATTGTGGATGGTGACCCAAGAGAGGGGAATGATTCCTTTGTGTGCTACAAATATTCCATTGTGTGCTCCCTTGAAGTCTAAGGAGGATTTGGTGGCTATCCTTAGGCGGCTTCAAGTGAGGAATCACTGTCCTAGGGTGTGCTTTTTGGGGTCCCAAAAAGTGACTTTCGCCACTCCTAGGATTGCGCGCATTTCGAGTCAAAAGGCACGCAAAGGCACTCTTCATGAAGGATTATGCGTGCAAAAGCGTTTATGACTTGATCAAATTTGATTTTTCCTTAGGCCTTATAGATTTTTAAATACTTTATAGATTCTCTAATGTATTTCAGCCCTATAAATCCTTCTGCCTGACATTAATTAATGTCGTCTTCTGCTTGTACAATTTTCCAGTGCTAACAGTTTCCCCCTAATGTGTGAGGTCTAGAAAGAATTGTATAGCTGAAATATATTATATTTTATTTTCTGTATATTGTGCATAGAGTGAGAGAGACCTGTGTGAAGCTCTTAATTGGAAACACCCTACACCAGTTCGAAGAATGACCATGTCCTATGGAACCCTTGTAAGCAAATATAATACAATATATATATAGAAATTTTCTACAAGGTGGGCATGTCCCATGCTCGTGATGCTGTGGCTAGTTAAACAAATCTATTTGACAGATACATGTTCTCTCTGTGTCACTGATATGGTAGTGATATGGTGGTTGCTGATGCCCTTTGGGGCATTTTTTCTTTGACAATAGGTGGAATGTGGTATCCATATGCGTAAAATTGGTATGGAATATAGCTACACATTGTACGTATAAGCATTGGTTGGGACATTCTCGTGTAAGCATTGTTGAAAGAGACGCTTGTGAAGGCACGGGTATTTGATGAATTTGGTCAAAAAACAATGGTTGTAAGGTACGATACCATCTTGACATGAAAATTTTTGTTGTAGTAAAATGTCAGGAGGATCGATGACATCTATGGGTAATGATGTCTCCCACAGTGCCACCCAAGGATTCCCCTTTTATGGAGAGGGGTAATACAAGGTACCACTTCCTTTTTGGAAAATAGGTGTTGAAGTCAACAAAAAGAAAGCCTCAACTGAACGAGGGGTCGATGAAATGAGGGGTCAGGGACCTGGATGTGATGGGTTTAACATAGTCATGTTGGCGAGGGGTGACTGAAAACTGATGATGGGGATTTAGTGGCCCAAGGTCGAAGCGTACTAAGCAGCTTGGTGGTATTCATAGTTGTTTCTGATGGGGAAATCCCTGGAGTCGATAGGACTTCCAGGGTGGGTAAAAACTGGCTATGAATGTCATGGTGGGTTGTGCATGGGGTGTGATACTCTGACTGAGGGTGTTCATGGACTGCTACCATGTGAGAAAAGATGAATGAGAGGGTGGGGGATGTACTGCACCATTTGTGGTATTTGTACACTTACCAAAAGAATAAAATAATGGGGTTTGGTTTGTAAAAAACATAGATATGGGTGCCCCAAAACATGACAGGGTTCGCTCACTGATGTTGTGAGGAAAGTGTTTTACTGAGGGTGGGGGCCCCATTGGTTGGTATCATGTGTGGGGTTGATGAAGCGGATGAAAAATTATCGCAGATGGGATTATTCTGGTGTAGGTGTAATGGGCCAAATGCGAGGTGTGGTAGTGCTCTTTTGATCTGCTTATACAACTTGGTCATCTGGGAAGGGAGTTTTATTTTGTATGGTAAAACTTGACCTTTATGCATAGTGGATGGATGGGCATGAGGTGCTTCCCAGACTAGAGTGGTATGGCCATGGTGTCACTTTTGCTATGTTATATGGTCTACTATGGGTGATGAACGCCATTGGCGGGGGGGGGGAGGGGGCTCTACTGACCAATGAGGATGTTTATCATGTGCAGGGTGAGGTGATGATAAAGATGGTTGGATATGTGGAACCTATGGTTGATTTCTGAAGGAGAAATGAGGTCAGGATATGCAGGTTTTTCTGGGACTCTATCATGCTGGGGGTAGAATGATACCTGCTCTGGAACTTTCAGTGGATGGAGTTATGAATGGTTTGCGAGATTTTCCTATAAAAACTACTACCTCAAGTCAATGCATATTCTTTATTAAATATTATTGAAAGTCATGAGCTTTAAAAAAGAAGATGAGAGAAGTCATACCTGCCGACGCTGAAAATTTATTTTTTCAGGAGTGTGCATGTGTGGCATCGCCTTTGTTCGTCATGGAGTGCATATCACGGTGCAAATTACGGTTCAGAGGACGAATCTTCTGATCTCTCGTTACGGTTCTCCCAAGTTTTTGAAAAGGGAGATCTATAGCTGAATATGGCCCTATTTCAATTCATTTGTACTTGTTGAGTTCTTGAAAGGTCAGAGGCTTTTGCATAGCAATTCTTGCCATTGCGGTCAGCCTGAGCGCCAGGGATTAATGATATCATGCCCAGGTAACCTCCATGACATCCTGCACTTTAATTTTTTCAGTCTGATGGTGCAGGAGTCCATACAAACTTGGTTTGTGCAGATTCTGAGTGATTTTTTCCCTAGATTTCACGGGCGATCAACGCAAAAGTGCGTCCTCTGTGCGCATTTTCCGGGGATAAGTGCGCTTGAAGCGATCTGTTCCCCTTCTTTGGCGCGCCTGTGGAAAATACAGGCGTGCAAAAGGCCGAGGCAATTTTTTTTAAAGTTTTTCCTATTTTTGCCTACTTTTGATGTTTTTTCTGTTACTGATGGGTTCCTGTTTTGATGACAGGTTGTTGTGGAGGGAGCGGGATTGGCCTGAGCTCAGAACTGCTATGATTTTTCTCGTTTTTGCTATGAAGAGATGGTGACATAGCTCAAAAAGGTCCACAATGGATTGAATTTGTTTGCGTACACCAACATTTTATGCAACATTATGTACGAGAGGGTAGTGCTGCTGAGACCAGTGGTGGCGGTGCCTCCTCGAGGGCCAAGGGAGCCTCGTATGAGAAGGTGGGCTCTGGTGATGTCGCGAGGTGGTGGGGGCAGGGTGGGGCATTACTAGAATGCCACAAAAGGGGCTTGGTTCAAGGTGAACCCCCAGATGTTCTTTTCATTCCCATATGTAGGGATGGACTTCTGGGGGGATCTACAGATGGGTCTTCCTCCTGGTTATGCTTCGGGGCCAACATGTACAATTTTTATGTTTTCTGCATTTAATTGAGTATATATGTGCTTATGTGTTTTGATGGTGACACTAACATAGTTTTGGTTACTCTTGCAGATGTTGGCAAGGTAGGTCTTCCCATGGCTCGATTGGTTGGCCATGGTCCTCTTCGGAGGCCTCGGGGAGCTCTTGGAGGGAAGGGAGGAGATTTTGTTGGAGGACCTGGTGGTGGACATGATGGTGGTGCTATCAGTTCTAGAGAGGGAAGCATCTCGGCCACTGCCGAGGCTGTGGCTGAGCGAGCATGTGTTGATGTAGAGGTGGCACATGCAGATGCGGTGGAGGCTCGCAATGCAGAACTGACTGCTCAGGTTGCAGTTCTAGAGGATTCCTGGGGTCGAGTGGACTACTTGACCCAGGGGATGCCTTCTCAGGGTTTTATGGTTGACCTCGAGAAGGTCTGAATGGAGATGGTGATGGCTCGGGAGCGGGACTATCAGCCTATTTTACATCGGGTGGCAGTCTCAGTTGTGATGGTGGCTCTAGTGGTGGTACCGGGAGTAGTTGTGGGTCTAGGTGCCCCTCATGAGGGGGAACCATCCTAGAGTATACTTGTACGCGGGGAAAGCACCCATTATGAGGATGCTTCCCCTATTTTTGAGAAATTTTTGTGTATCTTTGGGCAGGCTAATGGGTCAGGGACACTATTTTTGTACTTAGACACATACATCATGATATATATATATATATATATATATATATATGAGAGATATTTTTTGCAGCTCTACATGTTGTGTCACCTGTTTCAGTTTATGGATGATGTTATGCTAATGGATATCTATATTTTTGGTTTTTTATGTATGATGGTTTATCTGAGATGCATTTGAGTTTAAAATATTGTTATCTATGCGATTAGGTGTTTGGTTTTGACTCCTTGGTACATGTGTAAATGTAATGTAGTCAAATTGTCTGCTTAATCATTTTTCATGAAAATATTTTCTAAATAGATGTGTATCTCTTATCTCAAATGTTTGGTTTAACTGTGAAAATACTAACTGGGAATCGAGGTCGACATGCATATGACGTATGCCCTGATGGAGGGCGTCGCACATAAGTTCGATGACGGTGTCATATTCTGCCTAATTTTTTGTTGCTGATCCGATGCACACACTGTTTGTGCAGAGTGGCGATCGATCAGGGTGATAGATGACCCAGTCAGATGCAAATAAACTTTGATACCATCTTGATGCTCCATCAGCAAATCCGAAATAAGGTCCAGGTTGGTGATCCATTGCGGCAATTTGAGCGTGCTTAATAATTATTTTGGTAAAAAAAATTCAGTGGTTGGGTTTGTGTACGTTCACTCTAGGGAAGGGCCATCTTGGCCCTTATGGGTAAAATTTCTTGAGGTAAAGGCCATTGATGGGGTTGCTAAGGCATGTCCCGTCCAGTTCCATCAAGATGTATGCCCCCTATCGGAGGCAATGTTTGATGATGTAGGGTCCTTTCCATAAGGTTTCGAACTTTCCTGGCCCTAGGGCTTCCTTCGCGACATCATAACGAAGGACTAGTTCTCCCTTGGAGAATGAGCGAGGGGGCGATCGAATGACGCTTTTACCCTTTACTTATGGGTTTGGCTGTGTTGCAGTGACTATCGCCAGCTTTCGTCAACAAGCTCTAGTTACATTAGACGCTGTTATAGAAGCTCGGTATCATCGAGGAGTTTAATAGCGGCATGCAAATTTGGGATCTCGCAGAAATCAATGAAAAATTGCAAGGTAGGTTGATATTTTGCGACAGGAATAAGGTGGAAGTCCTAGGACATGGGGGTGACTGCAATCCTATTTCCGATATGTGATGATACAAATCATATATGGTGAATCGTGTTGTCAATATTCGGTGGGGGAATAATATCCGTGATGGGACTTTGCGTAAGCACAAGGTAGGGTTCCCTGCTAGGATGGTCAATTTCCTATGGGTGGAAATTGTGCCTGCTGTAGAGGTGCCTAAATGTTTCCATTAGCAGGCATACCTGTGGTGCATGATTTTGGCTAGTGAAGATAGTGCATGGTAGCAATGTGCCAACAGAGTAGATTGTATGGGAATCGACGCTACTCGTTGTCCCCGATGTGCACGCTTGGAAAGGATCTATCGTAGAAGAGGAGGTCTTCTACTTCCATTTCCGTATTGTTGGCTTGGGTGTGTCTAACTCTTTGGGGGAGTGTAGACTCAATGCTACTCTTACCACTCTTAGCTTGGGGATATGCACACATTTAATCGTATGGTGAAAGTGTGAAAAAATACAACAATAGGTACGTGTGATCTTCTCTTGGTTAGAGAGAAGTTTCTGAGGGAGAGAAGAGACTATGCAAAAATTATTTGCAAGGGGCTTCAGTTCTCTACACTGATTGACCTGGTGGTCATTCAGGTCGCATAGTTTGCATGTTATCCTAGGCTTAGCCTGTGTCATGATTGGTTAGTGTGTCATCCTTGTTTTCCCATCATGCCCATGTGGGTGTGGGGTCGCTTACTCGGAGGTGGTGTACCTTTTATTCTACTCACGGAGGTCATCATATTTCTTCTCTATGGTATGAATCATATCGATGGTGGGACGAATTCGTGAGATATAAGTACAATGTTGTTCATATTGATTGCCTTGACATATTAGGAAAAATAGCCTAGATATGGGGGTCCCATCATGCTCAGTTTGTGGTCTGGCAGGGAACGAGCATTATAACACTACTAAATCAGGGTAGGTGGTGACCACATGATTGGGCATTTTTTATAACGCGCATGTTGGTCTTCTCTGTAGAGAGTGGTTGGGGGTAACTAGGGGTTCAATGATTGGTCACTTTTCAGCTGACAAGAATAGGATGGATCTGCTCGTCACATCCTCTTGGGTTGTGGAGCTATCCATGGATTCTGCATCCATGTCATCTTATTAGGAGAGGCAGACTATGGCTGAGCGTAAACTAGCGAGGGATAGCCAGAATCGAGGGATATAGTGACAATTCTCCAGAAGGTGATTGTCGGCGCATAAAGGACATGTGATTTGCGTTGCCCACAATCCAACGTAGTAAACCTGTTCTATAGTATACCATATATGGATGAGTTCCAGGGATGTGTATTCTTCAAGGAAGTGACCATGTTCATCGCACAGTGTGCAGCGTATAATAGGAGGGGGCATGACTGGGGGTCTTTCTGGTGCCCTTCGTTCTTCCTGTAGATACATGATGGTACGAGGTTCATTTTCGGATGCCTGTGTGGAGGGATCCTCTTGATAGGATAGGATGTCTGGGTGGAGGGTTCCTTTTTACGGGAATGCGGTGTTGCGATGTATGTCTCAGAGCCAAGGAGTGGTTTTAATTCATCTAGCTCTAGGAAGATGTGGGTAGGATGTCCTATTACGTCGCATATGGCGTAGACTGGTGATTCCCATTGTATGGCAGGAGTCTCCATCTTATTTCCTCTTCTCTTGATTTTCTTATTCGTAATCACCAATTTTGCAATGGAAATTTCCTTTATAGGGGTGGTTTTGACCATTTATTCGATGGGTGGGGCCTCCTTGGGACTAAGGGGCTTCAACCCTGTGGCAGTGATGTGAGTGGCTCCTATTCCCGTAGGGGCGATGAGATACAAAACAGCTATTTCCAATGATATATTTGGTACACTAGTGTTGTTGAAACCTTTTGGGAGACGAAGCTAGCTGGGGGGTAGAGGAAAGTGGTTTAGGAAGCGACGTAGGCTAGAGAGGCTGTCGTGGCCAATGACTTGGTGTCATTACTGCTCGTGTCTATGTCCTCACTAGATTCGGTGCTTGATGTGGAAATCATGCACATCGGAGCTCTTGTGACATCAAGTGATGACTCATGGATAATGGGAGGATCTCCTAGGAATGATCCTAGAATGAACGACTGTTTGAACTGGTCGGGGCCATATTCTTGGTATTGTGAAAGCACATCCGAGGATGTATCTACATAGTGTAGAATTACATCAGTGTTTGTTAGGGGTTTCTTCTCGCTATGTCTCAATTGGTCTACAGTAATGATGTGGTCCTCATGGGGGAACATCATAATGCGGAAGATGGAGGAGGCTATGGCTGACATGGCGTAAATATAACTCCAACCAAAGAGTATGTTATAATCCAAGTGAGTGTCCAAGACTTCAATGTCTATGTGGACTGTCTTTCTGGCTAAGCAGATCAGAATGTTTTGGTAGAGGCCGACAGGGGTCGAAGGACGATCTTCGTGTGCTAAAAGCATGATGACTGAAGGTTTTAGTTCGAGAGATCCTAACTTCTGCCAAACATTTTTTGACATGATGCATGTGGATGCACCCTCGTCAATGACACATCGGTGAATGGTGATATTCTGGACCGACACTGGTATCTAGAAGGTGGCCTGGAAGGAAGCATGGGGGTGTCTTTGTCTAAGTCGAAATCCATTAGGCGTGTATCGGCAGGGTCGATAGTGCCTAACACAAAAAGTAAGGTTTTTTGTTGTTTTGGGAATGACTGCAATACTTCCAAAGCTGACATAGCAGTGAGAGATTGTGCTAAATCATCCACGATACTATAATTATGGGCCGCTTTGGAGTACTTTCATGCTCACCTATTGGGTCCCTTCTCCATATTTGGCAACGGTTCGATAGGCATCTTTGAAATGGTCAAAGGTGCAGTCGATGCACTAGTTCTTTCCCTTGATGAATTGGTGTTTGGTGGGGTGTCGTAATTGTGATTCTTTGTTTGGAAAAAAATCTCTTCGCCAGTCATGTAGATTTCGTCGCTGATTTTCCCATAGTCGTCTGGATTTTATTACTGAGTGCTTACCATCCCTTGATGGGGGAAAGGTTTTTGTATCACAACTATTTGCTGGGAAGATCCTCCTTGTCCTCAGTCACTTTGTAGATTCTTCAACTTAGGGAGATCGGTACAATGGTGAGTATAATGGCTGTACTCACCACATATTGAACAAGAATGGTTTGTTCGAAGAGGTGGCCTTTTGCTCTGCCATTGGGAATTTCTTGGCTCCTAGCTCTAATTTCGATTCGAGTTGCCTCCAGCCTGGGATTGTGGCAGGCATTGCTGGTTGTTTCCCCCTTTTCCAGAATTACCTTTGGCATTTTTTTTTCCTTTTTTCCTCACCACGTTAGGAGGGTAATTATCATGGTTGTATTTGTGTGGTTGGTTTTGGGAAGGTTGCACAAAGTTCACCTGTGCATTGGTTTGCATAGGAGGGTCTTGTGCTGGGGAATGAGCATAACGTGGTCCCTGGTTTGCACTTGGTTGTTGGAGGGGAGCTCTTCCGTCAGTGTTTCTCTCTATGTACTGGGTCCCCTGAGCCGAAGGATAGGGTCGTCCATGGTGATACGCTTGTGCCCTATTGGTAAAAAAATTTCGAAGCATATGATGACTTTGAAAACCGGGTTGAGTTACATTCTGGGTAGAAGTATACGTGTAACCAGGGTTTTGACTACTGCTGCCTAGGTAACTTTGGGTCAACAACCCAAAAGGTCCGTCTGTAGAGTTCGACGTGCCTAGAAATTTTTGATAAGTTTGCAGGCACGGGGCATTCGACAGGATATTGTAAATATCTCCTGACTGCGTATAAATAAGCTCAAGCTTTTGGGCTTTGCTGATGGCGTCCTCTTTGGATATGGGCCTTTGTTGTGCCACATCCTTTGAAATATCTATTGGGGAGTGAAAGAGGTATGAAATTATTGTATATTTACTCATTCTTTATCATAAATATACTCCTATTTGCCTTGAAAAGGTAATCTATCATAGGAATTACAATAGAATTGGAAAGGTTTATGATTACTATGAAAAGATAACTAAAAACTACTTTTTGGTTCACAAACAGGAATTCAGAGAGGTGAACAGTTGTACCAAAGGCGGGGTTAAGAAAAATTTGACTGCTACTCCATCAACGTTGAACCATATCTAGCCAAGGGCAAGGAGATCTGAACGAATAGCCCAGAAAAGGTAGGAACAGTTCGGCCTCAGCCAACACAAACAGAACGATGACTAAACACAGAGGAGTGAATCCCTCAGGATCTTTCGATCCTGAGGGATCGTTGTTAAAACTTATCTTGTTCCTCGACTGGTCCTTCGAAGAATTGATATATAGAACCACGTCCTTTAGTGACAGGGCGGATGGATCGTTATTGTTATTGAGAATTGATAGAAAGACTTTACATCTTCTCTGTTATATTAACTCTCTGTTTGAGAGAAAACCTTTCTGTAAGACTTTATGTTGGTTTAATACAAAGCACGCGTTCTATTTACCTTCTGCAATTCTGAATTAGCCCAGCAGTATTTCACTGGCGCTAAGGGCCCGACTTTGGTGGAATTACTTCGCTCTTTGTATTCTAATCTTTATTTACTGGCCTGTGGAGTGCATTTGATGTTTGAATTGGTTTATTGTTGATCGGCTAAAATACAGAGTCACTGCTGTTTCGTTTCTTTACAATAAACATAATTCGTTGTTCTATTATTTCGTTGTTACCGTAAAAGCTTTACTAATTCGTAGCTGATTTGAATTGTTGTTCCTTTGGTTTATAATTTGTTATAATTTATGATTGCATGATGAGAAGCTGTCGACAGAGTTGAAGCATAGAAATTTAGTACTTTGAATATGTTAGAGTTGTAATTGCTGTTCAATTCCCATCGTTGTTCCATTTCTATTACACACTGCTGTTCCTTTTCAGATTGAGTTTTGTTTAAGTTGCTTTCATTGAATTTGATTTCGGTTTAATTTATTTAAGATCTCAAACTATAGAGGATAGAGGCTTTAGCTTCCAAATTCCCAGATTGGTCATCTTGCATCGATTTCTAAGGGAAAGAGTTATTGCTACTGCATCCCTGATCGATGTTCTGCAAAGACTGAAGTAGTTTTTCCATTCATGTCATTGCAATTCGGTTTCTTTTCAAGAATTGGTTACTTTTGTTCTTGTTATTTTATACTGTATCTTCATAGCATTACTCTTAGAAAATTGCAAGCCTTAGATAGAGTACACTCTTGGAATAAAAAGACGCTCCCGGATTGATAATTAATGTGAGATAATTAGGTGTTCAAAAGATACCTTTTTATGACTCGACATTTTGGTGCCGTTGCCGGGGAGAGTCTATGCAATTTTTAAGGAGTAATGCATAGCTGATTTTCTTCTACTTATGAAGAATTGGGTATTAAATACGGAAGGTAAGAACCTGTGCATTGAGAAAGAAACACACTTTCTCGCAGCCCGCGTTACAGCAGAAGGAGGTAAGCTTCTTTCTTTAGGTAGGAATGAAGGTTTGTTTCTTTGAATTAATAAACCAACTAAGCGAAACAAAATTCCTCCTAAAACTGAAAAACCTAAGGGACCGGTGACCCTTGGGCGCACAACCTTTATTGATGAAATATTTAAAAGAACTGAATCTCAGCCATCATTAGGATTTAAAAGAACTACTTCTAGACAGCCTACTAGTTCCCTTCAGGCTACAGAATCACCATCTGAAGCCTTCGTTGAGATACATAGTCAAACAGAGGGAATTGAGCAAGATTCCCAAGAAATTGAGAATCCTTGCACAGGTTTCATTCACGAAGGGAACGCTAGTAATCTCCAAGAAGGAGAAGGGGAAACGAGAGAAATCACAGACTTAAAGTATCCTATTGAAACTGCCCAAACAATAAGCAGCCCAGATAAGGGAAGTGTTGTTCAACTTATTCAGAAACAAGGTCCTGAATCACCTCAAACAGTAGGTCGACAGGAAAAACTTATTATCCTAGACAAAGGGAGTGTTGTCAAAACTATTCTTGCCCCTACTCGTCAACCCATAAATTCCTTAGAAATCCCAGAGGGATATTGGCATATTTTCGATCAAATGGCCCAGAACCAAAACCAGAATCAATAGCAAACCTCTACACTGCAATATCCTATAGTAGATACTGCAGTTAATGCACCCATGAAATCTATTCCTCTTCAACATATTCCTACATTTCACGGCTTAACATCAGAGGACCCAGATGCGTTTTTATTCGAGTTTGATGTGCTGTGAAGAGGATACGATTACACCACCGATGCCCAAAAACTAAAACTATTCCCTTCTACATTAAAAGGGGCATCCCTACGATGGTTTATGGGATTAGATGGGGGTGTCATAACTAATTGGGATTATATGAAAGCTGCATTTTTAAAGAAATACCAAGATTACTGCAGGTCTCCGGAATTGAAAGATGAGATATTCCAGATGACAGCAAAACCAAATGAGACCTTGGAAGAATATGTGGAACAGTTTCAATATAATCTTCAGAGATCCCCTTATGCATCTCTACCCTTACCCGATAATGTTTTGAAAACTACATTAATTAGGGTAATGAAAGATCAATGGTTTGAAACATTGAACATTATGGGAAAAGGTGATATATACCAGGAAAATTATCCTAACATTATTTATTTGTGTATCAGGTGTTCAAGGGGCAATATGAGGTTGAAATCAACAGAACGTGATACGATCACAAGGGAAAATAAGACCTCTAATGAAGGTGTGACTTGTGCAGAGATTGGAAATCTGCTGGAAGATTTTAAGACAGACATACTTGGGACTCTAACAACACAGTTTGATATTATGCAAGCCAAACAGAAACAGGAAGAAGTAGAGAAGAATTTGGCAATATTCTGTCCCAGGTGTAGAAAGAAGCACAGCCACAAAGAATGCCCATTGGATGTGATTAAAGTTTGCACCATTTGCATGAAGGATCACCCTACAGAAGGATGTCCTTCGCTTCCTAGCCTAAAAGCAGTCTATAAGGAGGCAGAAGAAGAATCGGAAGTGGTATGTCTGCTTAATCAGTGTCGACAATGGCAGCCACAACCATCAGGTATGCCAAATGATCCATTTTCTTATCAACCTCCTCAAGATAATGCTCAAAAACATAGTGGGATGTGGTAGAATCAACCATATTTCCCTAATTGGTCACAACAATCATTTCCTCCCACATCTTGGCCAAATCAAACAAATCAAAATAATTGGCCTAACTTTCATTTCTATTCACCTTTCTGGCCTACACAATGTTCCCCTTCTACTTCTCAGAATCAGGCCTGGCAGTCAAACTGGCAAAAACCCACAAATCATCCAGTTGGATCAATTCCTCTCTCTCAATCTACACTTCCAGCTCCTTATACAAACCCCCAGACCAATTTAAGACCACAACTTGCAGCCCAACCCAACCCAAACCCAAACAATAGGCCAGTTTAGTCTGTTCAAATCATGGAACCCCCAGAAGTAAAAACTGAACTGAGGGAGTGTAATTATCTTCAATTGAGGTCTGGGTGCATAGTCGAAATAGAGAAAAACAATGATGTCCACATTGAAGATCTGTTACTTGCAGAACAAATAATACAAGGCGAGAAAGAAGCCCAACAACAGAACCAACAACAAAATCAAAAACAAGTAACAACTTCCTCTCCACCATTCCCAGAACGATTAATTATACCTCTTCCATTAGAACAACCTAATTTTGATCTTCTGGGAGAATTAAAAAATTTGTGTATAAAAATCCCTCTCCTCTAAGCTATTCAAGATATTCCTATATATGCAAAAACTATTAAGGAATTACGCATAAAAAAACCAAAGAGGAGAACAACAACAAACCGTACTGTCCAAATAGTCGGTACCTTATCTGACTTATTATCAGGAATAGAAACACCCATCAAATATGAAGACCCAGGAAATCCTATAGTAACAGTACAGATCAATGTTCAATCATTTCCAAATGCCTTAGTTGATTTGGGGGCAGCAATCAACATTTTAACCACCACCACCTATCAAAAACTTGGCATTACATCACTGGAACCAACAACAACCTTGTTGGAATTGGCTGACCGATCAGTAGTAAAACCGGAAGGTATACTACAAGATGTAATGGTATCTGTAGATTCCTGGGAATACCCTGCCGACTTCCTGGTTATCAATCCAAAGAATCGACTAGATGGACATCTGTTAATTCTAGGTAGACCTTGGTTGGCAACTGCTGATGCCTATATTGGATGCCGACAAGGCAACATGACAATTACAAGGGGAAATTATGTTAAGAATTTAGCCCTAAATCCCCCAGCCTAGCCAAGTCTATCAATAATTACAACAAGAAAACCACCTGCATCATATCTTATGGAGAATATGAGATCAGCTCTAACCATAGAAAATGCTCTTGATTTTAAAGATCAAATAGAGGATGATATCATTAATAATTTTATTAATAAGTCACAAACCAGATCTCATTTGCAATGTCACATGATCAAAACAACATTCGATAATAAAGAAGAAGAGGATCCTTTCAAAGATATTCTGGATCAAACAATACCTACTACTTCCATGAGCAATAGCAAGATTATAGAAACTGAACCGGGAAAAACTCTAAATATTAATAAAAATCTCACTACTGAACAAGAAGAGAAATTGGTCCAATTATTACAAAAATACAAAGCATCTTTTGCATGGGATTACCCCGACATGAAAGGAATTGATCCTCAATTGTGTACTCACCACATTTACATTGAAAAAGATGCAAGACCTATTTTCCAACCTCAAAGGAGACTAAATCCTCACCTTAAAGATATTGTGAAAGAAGAATTACAAAAACTATTGGATGTTAATTTCATCTACCCAATATCTGATAGCAAGTGGGTCTCTCCACTAGTGGTAGTACCAAAAAATAATGGGAAGTGGAGGATATGTGTAGATTACCGTGAACTTAATAAAGCAACACAGAAAGACCACTTTCCCCTTCCTTTCATTGACCAGGTATTAGACACATTGGCAGGAAAGAAATTCTTTTCTTTCCTTGATGGCTTCAGTGGGTACAATCAAATCCAGATTGCCCCTGAAGATCAGGACAAAACTACTTTTACCTGTCCATGGGGGACATTTGCCTACCGAGTCCTACCTTTTTGCCTATGCAATGCCCCTGCTACATTCCAAAGGAAAATTCTCAGCATTTTTGCAGACTTAATAAATGAAGGTCTCGAAGTATATATGGATGATTTCACACCCTATGGGGATGACTTTGAGCCTGCATTAGAAAACCTAGAAAAAGTATTGCAAAGATGTATTGCCACTAGGCTTTGCTTAAGCAATGAAAAGTATCTTATGATGATGACCGAAGGAGTTATCTTAGGGCATTATATTTCAGCAGCTGGAATTCAAGTAGACCCCGCTAAAATTCAAATACTCTTGTTAATTCCTACGCCTACTACACAAACAGAGGTACGTAGCTTTCTTGGATTTTCTGGTTACTATAGAAGATTTATAGAACATTATTCTCGAATAGTTGCACCTTTATATGCACTGACTGGAAATGTTGATTTCACTTGGATAGATAAATGCGACAATTCCTTTAATGATCTGAAGAAACTCGTTTCAACAGCCCCAGTGCTGAGGGGCCCAAATTGGAATTTTCCGTTCCAAATCTCATCTGCTGCCTCAGACACAACAATCAGAGCAGTAATTGGGCAGGAGGAAGACAAGAAGCCATATGCAATTTACTACATTATCAAAAATCTATCCCCCGCTGAATTAAATTATACTGTGACTGAGAAAGAATTTTTAGCTGTAGTTCATGCCATAAAAAAATTTAGACATTACATAACTGGGTATCCTATAGTACTATATACTGATCACTCTGCCATTAAATTTTTAGCAAATAAACCTGTTACAAACGGAAGAGTGACAAGGTGGTTAATTTTACTGCAGGAATTCGACATCACAATCAGGGATCGACCTGGGAAAGAGAACCCTGTAGCTGACTTTCTGTCAAGAATCCCAAAGCCAACAAATATAGAAGCAGTTGAAGATCACTTTCCAGATGAACATCTCTTCGTTGTTACTATCAGAACACCATGGTATGCTGACATAGCGAACTATTTGGTAACAGGTAAATTACCTAAACATATGTCTCTTAATTAACGTAAGCAAATAATACATCGCAGCACCCGCTTCTCCTGGATTGGAGGCTACCTATTTCATACAGGTTCAGATATGCAAATAAGGAGATTCGTTAGGGAGGATGAGGTATTTGACATCTTGAAAGAATGCCATGATGGAAAGTGTAGCGGACATTTTGCAGATCGTAGGAATGCCCACAAAGTTTTACGAACAGGCTACTATTGGCCTACTATCTTTAAAGATGCTAAAAAATTCGTACAGGCCTGTGATAGCTGTTAGAGGGCAGGTTGACCTGGGAGTCTGATGAAATGCCTCTGAACCCCCAACTAGTGATTGAATCATTTGAACGTTGGGCCCTCGATTTCGTTGGTCCTATTAACCCCCCATCAAACCAAAAAAAGTACATCCTAGTTGCAACTGAATATGTCACCAAATGGGTGGAGGCAGAAGCTCTTTCAAAAGCTACAGAAGACTCTGCAATACAATTCCTTTTCCAAATTTTTTTGCGCTATGGCCTCCCAAGGCATATAGTCACAGATGGAGGACCACAATTTGTAGGAAACAAATTAGCTGAAACATTGCAAAACTACCAGGTTCAGCACAACATTACGACTCCATATCACCCACAGGCCAATGTTCAAGTAGAGAGCACAAACAAAGTAATTGAATCTATATTAACAAAAACAGTTGCCTCTCATAGACGAGATTGGGCCTACAGATTGCCAGAATCATTGTGGGCATATTGAACAACGTGGAGACCTACCACAGGATATTCACCATACCAATTGGTATTCAGAAAGGAACCCATCTTTCCTATAGAGTTCGAGTTTCAAACATTAAGAACAGCTCAAAAGGTGGGTTTGGATTTGAATGAAGCCCAGGCTAAAATACTGCAGCAAATCAATGAGCTGGATGAAATTAGACTCTCTGCTCTTCAACACACAGCATTAATTCAGCAACAAAGAGCCAAATGGCATGACGCCCATATCAAAGGAAAGATATTCCACGAAGGAGACTGGGCACTCCTATATGATTCTAGGTTCCAGGATTTCCGAGGAAAACTCCAGACACGATGGCTCAGACCGTATGAAATACAGAAGGTGCATGATAATGGCACTGTTACATTAGTTACCATTGACGGATCTGGACATTCCTTTAAGGTAAACGGTCATCGAGTACGATTGTATCATAAACCTCTCACCCGGGAATCCTTCTACCAACAGTTTCGGGGAGATTCTACAATGGAGATTCTTGCTGAAGGGGAGAAATCCCCCTCGGCACCAGTTTGATAAATCACTTCTTTTTTTAAATTTTTGTACATAAAGCATTTTTTTCATTTTTTTTCCGCTTGTTGTTTTATGGAATTTGTTTTCAGACATTTGGTTTATATTACTTCTTTAATTTTTATCGTTTGTGTCGTAAAATCTGATTTCTTGAAAAAAGAAAAAAAAATCAGTTTATTCCGTTTGTTTTGTTGTTCCTTTCCAAAGGAACAACACTCTGTGGTTCCTTTTGAAAGGAACAATAGTTCCACAGAGTATTTTTCTGTTGTTCCTTTCCAAAGGAACAACACTCTGCTATTCCTTTTGGAAGGAATAGCAGTTCCGCAAAAGTATTTTTTTGTTGTTCCTTTCCAAAGGAACAACACTCTGCTGTTCCTTTTGAAAGGAACAACAGTTCCGCGTTGTATTTTCTTGCTGTTCCTTTCGAAAGGAACAACACTTCCGCAGATTGTTTTTGCTGTTCTTTTTAAAAGGAACAACACTTTTTTGTGTGGATTGTTTTTTTGTTTTAAGCCAACATTTTCAAACTTTGACTCCTTTTCCGAAGGAAAATATGTCATTTATATACAATCATACAAATTAAATTCTACTGTAATCAACAAATCAAAATAAATCGCCATCTTTTCACGAAAACTGTCTAGTAATGATAAGGAAGAAAGAAAAAGGGGCATGATCAATAGCATAACTTTGCTATCCTATTACCATTGAATTAATCTGATCGACTATCTTTATCATGATTGGTTCTTTCCCACATATTATAATTTTCTTTGGTGTTTATCTATAGAATAAGAATAAGAGGTATATTTCTTTCTATTGAAATGTTCAGACTTCTTCCACCATCCCTACTCTTAAGGAGTGATGAGCCATCCCTTATGAGTGACTGAGGAAAAGTGTTATCTAAAAAAGAGAAAAAAAAATATATATATATATCTCATTAATAATGATTTTGCAGATGAAGGATAGGGGGTCTCATCAAGAGCCAGCCTACTGTGATCATAGGGAAAGTAGTGAAGTGGCATTCCTATTATGGCCACCAAACCAGGGAAATGGTCCAACAGACAATTGAAAAAATCAAGAAGTCCTTGGAACATGAGGTCTCATCACGAGCTGGCCTGCCCACCTTTCACTTCTTCCCAGTGAACGACATTGTGGTTTATTTGGTCACCAAGCCAGCACAATGGCCTCCGTTATGATATTCAATAAAAACCACTTCCTTAGCATACATAAAGGACAATGGTTCCGTGGGTAAGAAAGCAACTCTGCCAAGGTTATGGACACCTGTGGGCAGCAGAGCTTTGTTGATGGTATTGGAGTCACACTTATACACATCAATAGTTATATTTAACTCTTTTTCTTATATCTTTATTTAAATGTCAAATGAAAATATAAATCCCTTACCTTTATCTTGGAACCTATTATACATGAACATCATTATAAGTCGATCATATTAATCCAAAGTGGTAAATAATGCAATTATACTTATGGTTATCATATGCTGTCCCTTTTCCTTGTATTTGAATCATTACAAAACGATTTTCTATTTATTAACTATTTATTACATGCATTGATTTTAGTATTTGCTGCAATTTGATTGAACGTATCATAATTACGGCCACTTTTTACTGCTGTACTGTTGCTATGCCACACATGTTATTCTCAATTGACGGTCGAGGATGACCTTTCATTCATTCGGGGGGGCGCGGATGTCTGCATGCAAAATAAAACTCCAAGATTTCCTCAAACCAAACCCCTGTATTTTAGAAAATAACAAATTTTTTACAAACTATGATGTGTTGTTCCATTGTGATTACTGTGTGTTGAGAAACTAACAGAGCGCAAAGATGGGAGGACGACCAATTCATAGTGAACCTCAAGTGCTAATCATCTCTAATGCTGCATGAGCAATTTTGGAAAGACTGGGATGGACTACATATTTCATGAGAATGCAGCAACCCCATGAAGCAGTGGCCATCGAATTCTTACTGAACCTAAAGGAGGGATCCTCCATGTTTAGAGGGAGGAAGATAGCTATATTCGAAAAAATAATTGCAGGAGTGTCTGGCATCCCCGCGCAAGGAACTATCTGGACTAAGAAGAAGATTAGGATTCAGGAAGCTATAAAAAAATTTCAAGATGACGGACAAACATTAGTCATCAAAGGTAGAGGATTCCAGCCAGTGTCATTAGGAGAACCATGGACAGAGTTAGCCAAAATTGTGGAGGCTTACATAACGTGCGACGAAAGGAAGTATGTGGTAAGATCTCACCACCTTAAGCTACTAGCCGTATTAAAACAGAAATGCACCATTAATTTGCCTGCATTTTTAAATTATTTATTGCATGATATTGCTTGTAGTATAAGAAAACCCAGCATGCAGATATGGTGGTCAGCCACCATTGTTTAATTCATTTAATAGTGAGTCATAGCCTCACCCAGCAACAGACCAGCTGGGAAGAATCAATATTTTCTATTGATGGAGGGCTGGCTCTACCAACTCTAAAATGGAAAAGGATGGTCGGCTCAATTGCTGAGCCTTCTATTCATGGACAGTTCCACCAGTTGAAATGAATTAGAAGGATGGTGGAAGAACTTCCGAGCAGCAACCAGCCCCTAGAATTGCAGAGCTTAGAGGAGGAACAACCTCCACAATTGGAGGGAGTAAGCCCTCACACTAATGAGGAAGAGCAATCAGAGGAAGTAAGCCCGCAGACTGATGAGGAAGAATAATTGGAAGGAGAAATTCGCTACTTGGACGAAGAGGAAATAAGCCGCCAATCCAGTAGTGAAAAACAACCCGGTACAGAGGAAAAATGAATCAAAGGAAATTCTGAAGAGGAAGAAGTCGAGGGAGAAATTCGGTAGTCGGACGAAGAGGAAGGAAGTTATCACACCGGTGCGGAAGATGAGGACAATCATAGCAGCAATAAGGATGAAACAGAGCTGCCCGAGGATGTTATTGTAAGTCCTTTACAGGAAGATCAATTGGCCCAGATTTTGGCCAATATGAGTGATTATGCATGGCCGCATAGCCCCTTGGACCTCAATATAGATATTAATCAACTTCCGGAATACTCTGTTATTGACAAAGAAATAGCTGGAGAAAAATTGAATGAAACAGAAAACCCTAGCAAAGCTAGGGTTGCTTCTCCAAAGGGATGTGAGTAGGAGAACGAGAACACTGAAGCTGGACACCCCCAGGAGACTGCAGAGTTAACTGAGAATTTGATTGCAGGAGAATTGAGCCAAAGGCACATGAATTTAGAAGAGGAGCCTCAAGGGGAAGAACAAGAAGAGGATTTTATTGAAGACATGGCTGATATGGGCCAAAATTATGTTGAAAAAATGAGTGCAGATAGAGGAATGGCTGTTCCATCAAGAAAGAAGAAGGAAACAACTGAGATTGAGAAGCTTCGAAAGGAGCGAATAAAGCTTCATAAATTAGTTGAATAGCTCAGGAAGACCATTTAGGTTCTGAAGATGAAATGCATGCCCAAGCAAGCCCCTAAGAGAAGGAGCATTGCTAGCAAAAGAAGCTCGAAAAAGAGGAGAGTAATCACTGGTAGGAACCCCCAAGCTACAGAAGAAACCATACCTGAGCCTAATTATGAGGGTGTGGAGAAACAAACAGCTGTTCCAACAGAAGTTGTTCCAGAGGAACCAGGTTTGAGCGAAAATATGCAATCTAGTAGTCAGCACACTTTCAGTGAGCCAACACTGCTTAGACTTCAGGAAGAATTGACACAGGCTCGATTAGAGAGGCAGAGATTGGAGGAAGATACTGTCCCAAGAACAAGATAGCAGGAATTACAGCAACAAATGAAAATTATTCATGAAGCAGAAGCTGAAGCTCATGAAAAACGACGGAAAGCAGAGGTAAAGGCTGATAAGGTAATGAACCAACTAAAATTAGCCTACACTCAAATGGACACTCTCTTCTCCTTGTATACTGATGTCTTAGCCTGTAGATGCCCCGCCAAAAACTATGCTATGTTTTTACTAGAAAGATATTTACAATTAAAGATCAAGGCAGTTAGGGCAGGGAAATCTATAGAGCTAAAAACAATAGATGACTTGATATCATGCTGCAAACTTTATGGGATCGAAGTACAACACTTATTATGTGAATTTTATTTGCATAATCTAATACTTGAAAATGAATGTGAATCAAACCCTAGCCCTTTTATTGGAGATGTTCAGTTTCAGGCATTCATTTCCTTTGCTGTAAACTAATTAAAATGGTTTAAAGCTTATAACGCTTTTCAAAGACAGGAAAATGGATTAGATCTATGGGTTAGAAGTGAACCTCAAAACCCACTTCAATTTTGGGCTAGAGAGAAATGCTTGATGAAAAGGGAAGGCGTTACCCGAACTCTGGGGCCTGTCCATAAATCAGTCATTTTGAAAGGAGCAGATTATTTTTCATCCATTAAAAAACAAGCCTACATAGCAGCCAAAGTCCGGTGGAGAACCTCGAATCAGAATGTACAAAATAGGGAACCATTTAATTATAAAAACTTTGGGCTAGCTGCAGACCGTCTCATTTCCTATAGCCATCTTGTTTTAAAAGAAGGACCATATTGTTTAGGATGTAGATTTCACAACCCTATTGTATGGTACCCTGATTCGGATTACAAGGCTATTTATGAACTTCCTGAAGGACAGACAGAACATAATTTTGAGGAATTAGCTGCACATCATGGTTTTAGGCCGATGGATGATAAACCTTATTCAGCTTATTCTTTGACTGCTTTCCATGTGAACTATAGTTTTCATGAGGGCATGAAAATGATTAAGCAGGGGGGTATGTTGGGCAGTGAAAGAGGTATGAAATTATTGTATATTTACTCATTATTTATCATAAATATACTCCTGTTTTCCTTGAAAAGGTAATCTATCATAGGAATTACAAAAGAATTGGAAAGGCTTATGATTACTATGAAAAGATGACTAAAAACTGCTTTTTGGTTGACAAACAGGAATTCAGAGAGGTGAACAACTATACCAAAGGAGGGGTTAAGAACAATTTGACTGTTGCTCCATCAGTGTTGAACCATATCCAGCCAAGGGCAAGGAGATCTGAACGAATAGCCTAGAAAAGGTAGGAACAGCTCGGCCTCAGCCAACACAAACAAAACGATGACTAAACACAGAGGAGTGAATCCCCAAGATCTTTCGATCCTGAGGGATCGCTGTTAAAACTTATCTTGTTCCTCGATTGGTCCGTCGAAGAATTGATATATAGAACCACATCCTTTAGTGACAGGGGGGACAGATCGTTATTGTTATTGAGAATTAATAGAAAGACTTTACATCTTCTCTGTTATATTAACTCTCTATTTGAGAGAAAACCTTTCTGTAAGACTTTATGTTGGTTTAATACAAAGCACGCGTTCTATTAAACTTCTGCAATTCTGAATTAGCCCAGAAGTATTTCACTAGTGCTAAGGGCCCAGCTCTGGTGGAATTACTTCGCTCTTTTTATTCTAATATTTATTTACTGTCGTGTGGAATGCGTTTGATGTTTGAATTGGTTTATTGTTGATCAGATCAAATACAGAGTCACTGCTGTTTCGTTTCTTTACAATAAACATAATTCGCTGTTCTATTATTTCGCTGTTACCGTAAAAGCTTTACTGATTCGTAGCTGATTTGAATTTTTGTTCCTTTGGTTTATAATCTGTTATAATTGATGATTGCATGATGAGAAGCTGTTGACAGAGTTGAAGCATAGAAATTTAGTACTTTGAATATGTCAGAGTTGTAATTGTTGTTCAATTCCCATCGCTGTTCCATTTTTGTTACACACTGCTGTTCCTTTTCAGATTGAGTTTTGTTTAAGTTGCTTTCATTGAATTTGCTTTCGGTTTGATTGCTTTAAGATCTCCAACTGTAGAGGATAGAGGCTTTAGCTTCCAAATTCCCAGATTGGTCATCTTGCATCGATTTCTAAGGGAAAGAGTTACTGCTACTGCATCCCTGATCGATGTTTTGCAAATATTGAAGTAGTTTTTCCATTCATGTCATTGTAATTAGGTTTCTTTTCAAGCATTGGTTACTTTTGTTCTTTTTATTTTATACTACATCTTCATAGAATTACTCTTAGACAATTGCAAGCCTCATACAGAGTACACTCTTGGAATAAAAAGACGCTCCCGGATTGATAATTAACGTGAGATAATTAGGTGTTCAAAAGATACCTTTTTATGACTCGACAATATCTATAGTGAGAGTTTTTAGGAACAAATATAATAGAACCTGATCGTCGATTTTAGCTTTACATAAACTATGACGCTGCCTCCATTCATGGATATGGTCCGAGATATGGACGACAGGGGTTGTCTAAAATGTGTCAGTAATTCCATTCTGGAATCATGGTGAATGGGTAACTGAAAATATGCTGGGAACATGATGGTGAGGGCACTAAAGGTTCCATATGAAGCAGAGGGTTGATCCACGTACCACTTCACGGCTACTCCTGTAAGAGTGTGTTTAAATAGTATCAATCGAATAGTGTTGTCAATGATACTGTTTGATGAGCACCATACGTGGAAGGTCATGACATGATTACCTGGGTCTTCCGCTTGCTTTCCTTCAAACTTTGGAATATACGAAGGGAGCTTCGTGGGCATGGGAGGCCATGTAGGGTTGTGTGCGATGGGGTCATTCGTTAGTTTGGTTAAATCGGGTAGATTCAACGAAGCTAAGAAAGGTGACTGGGAGGTTGACGCCATTGTAACTTGCGAAAAAAAAAAGTTCTGGTTAGGAAGAGGGTTAGTATGTGATGTACCCTGCTGTGTATTCGACTGGCTTTCTGAATGGGTTGCACTCCTCTTCCCCCTAGGGGTCATGGGAGGAGTGGTGTGTGGTGTGGTGTTGGGATACCAACCAGGGTTCCCAAATAAGGATGCCCAAATAAAGGACGAACCAATAATGGTGGTAGCGTTCTGTCTTTGATGCCTAAAAAATGAAAGACCTAAAACCCATCCCGGTAATGGGGGGAGGTCCAAAAGATGCCTAGATCGAAGAGGTCCCATTGGGTCCGTTCTGGTGTCAACTAGTTCTTGTTTTGGAAAAAATTGAGAGGATAGAGTCTATGATCAAAGAAAAATTATGGTCACATACATAAAAAAATGCAAAAATA
Source organism: Pinus albicaulis (assembly GCA_034641835.2). Lineage (NCBI taxonomy): Eukaryota > Viridiplantae > Streptophyta > Pinopsida > Pinales > Pinaceae > Pinus > Pinus albicaulis. The sequence goes on along the minus strand of CM076573.1, from coordinate 53,214,697 downwards.
AAATAAATTTTCCCTTTAAATTAATTCTATGTGATCAAGCAATCAAAAAAGTGGTTTTTGTTTGTTTGCATATGATACTCAAATCCTAGAGGACCTATTCGTCCTCACACACTCAAATGTAACTAGGCTTTGAGAAGATATCTTGTGAGTGTTGGCACAACGTCTTGTAAGAGCTGGCGATGCTCCCAGTCAACTGAAGAAAATCCACCAAGGTAAGGGTAGAGGGTCTGGCACTTGCCTGCACTGTCACCTATAGGGAAATGATGCCCTAGATTTTGCCACTAAGTGCCACTGTCCCACGTGAGCGTTTGAGTCTTTGGCTTCTTGGTAAGTTAGCTAACAGTACCGAGTATCATCCAAGTCAGGTAGCCCTGAATGATACCTGCCCGCAATGCGCCTAAGCCTAACCCCCTCTGAAACGCGTCTCTGCCAAGCTCGGGTTTTATTTTCCATGGGATGATAGGTGGATTTAAAGCTCCCTAAACAATCAACTTCTATGTTTCAAGATGAATAATGTTCAAGGTGGCTTATTGGATTCCTACCCCCTTGATCCTAACTTAAACTATAAATTATTTTGTGGCCCATGTAGGGAGAATTTAGTGAGTTTGGTTAAGTTAGTTTTAGGTGTATTTTCTTTGCTTAATGGGTGGATGTGTGTGAGAAAAAAGTGGACAAGCACATAGTTTTAACGTGTGGATATGCGATGATCCTTTTCAAAATCCCCAATTAAACTATGTTGTATTGTTCCTTGCTGAAAAGAAAAACATGTGTAGATATGGGCCGCTTTCTATTTTTCCTAGTTAATCTATGTGATCAACTAAAGGGAGATGGAAAGTTGTGAATAGAGAGTGTTCATATGCTTTCCTAGGATCATCGGAGGGTGAAAAGGCAACAGAGATTACTTGCTCTTCTATTGACAATTCAATCCTAGTCTCGAAATTCTAGTGAAAAAAATAAACTAAACTAATAAATTTTACACTAGGAAAAAGAAAATGGCTAAGCACGCGTGGACTTGGGCCACTTACTTGGGCTAGTTACCTAGGTGTGTTGGTAACTAAATTCGCAAAACACATTTTTTTTTCTTTTCGGAATGCAAGCTATTCCCCCCCCCCCCCCACTTAAACTATGTGTGAAATTTTCAAAAATCAACTTGAAATAAAACTGACACTAAGCCTACAAAAATCAGCTAAGAGTGTGCTTTAGCAAGCTTTGTGGTACCTAAAATAGTGCTGGAAGATGTATTATAGGCTACCAAGCACTTTACAAGCAGGAAAATATATAAATGTGGGATAAATTTCTCTTTCTGTCTTTTCTGCGCAAAACGCTGAAAGAAGTGTGATGTCTGTGCGCGGGTCATCTCTGAATGCACGCCCTGGGAGCGTCTGTGAGAGGAAAAAGCGCACAAATTCATACAAAAGTAATTTTTGGAGCTATTCTGATTTAGTCTATCACTTGGGATGAACTAGGGACTGCAAGAGAAAAAAGGGGGAAATTCAACTCCACTCCATAGCACAGACAGGGGTCTCTGCAAAAAGGCACAACCACATAAACTTGGTAATAAACATTAGTGGAGTTGCCAATATTGTGTTAGTGTGTTTGGTGCACGCATGTATGAAATCACACCAACTTAAGGGGTGTGGTTTACCCATTTAAGTTATTAGTCACAGTCATAAAAAGAAGTGGAGTCAAGCAAGTTAGTGGAACAAGCTAGAATCATACACAGACTATATAGTGAAATATGATGCATATATAAACTAAAAACTAAAATAAAACTAAAACAAATAAACAAAATCTATGAATAGATTCAAACAACTGCAATAATCAAAATAGTGGCTCTTCGACCCCTCTTATTGAGTGCTAGTAGGAAATGAGGATGAAACTTTAACCCTCTTGCTAAAGGGCCCTTAAAACATGGGTTTTAAGTCCCGATGCAAGGATGTTTTTACTTCCAATCTTGCCTCGGTGCAAAGTCTCCCTCTCTCTACTATGGTGGACTGAACTTGTTGGATGGACAACAATCGAGTCCCCTCTATCTTCAGCTCCGGATCACACACTGCTGGTATTGCTTGGGAAATTCTGGTCAGCATAACAATGTTCTCTCAAGTTCTTCATCTCATGGTGGCCTTATATAGGAGAATTCAAATCCTCCTTCCCTCTCTTGGTACATTGTGGACGGTGACCCAAGAGAGGGGGATGATTCCTTTGTGTGCCACAAATATTCCATTTTGTGTTCCCTTGATGTCTAAGGAGGCTTTGGTGGCTGTCCTTAGGTAGCTTCAAGTGAAGAATCACTGTCCTGGAGTGTGCTTTTTGTGGTCCCAGAAAGTGACTTTCACCACTCCCAGGACTGCATGCATTTTGGGTCAAAAGGCGCGCAAAGGCACTCTTCACGAAGGATTATGTGCGCAAAAGCATTTATGACTTGCTCAAATTTGATTTTTCCTCAGACCTTAGAGATTTTAAATAATTTCCAGATTCTCTAATTTCTTTTAGCCCTGTAAATGCTTCTTCCTGACATTTATTAATGTCGTCTTCTTCTTGTATGATTTTCCAGTGTTAACATATGCCTTCACGCCTTCAACCTTATTGGCCTATGTTGATACATTCATTAAGAGGATACACCCCAATTGTAAAAACATGGTTGGACCATATAATTTGGATGGGAAAAAAATCATCATCATACACTATAAAAGTCATGTATGAGGAATTAACAAGTCAATTATAGTGATCGCTTCCGAACAAAATATGGGAAAAAATATGGCACAAGGATGGGATGCCAAAAATAAACTTGCTTTGCTCGGAGTTGGTACATGGGAAGGTGCTCAAAATGGAAAATAAATAAATTAGTGGACCATCAAGGAGCATTATTTGTACCTAATCAGGGGAGGATATCCCACATTTATTTCGAAAATTCCCATTCTCTTTGGAGACCTATAGAATTACATTGGGAAAGGTCAAAGAGATCTCCACCATTACAGAAAACTAGCATGCTACATTCGATCAATGGAAGTTCCAATTACCATAGAAATGTTGGCATTGTGGCTAATGTGTTTTCCTTGATGGAAACTTACTTGATGAGTTGTCTCTTGATAATAGCAACCTAATTGATGCATATGTCAACAAGATGTATCTACAAGCCAGTTTAGATGTGACAAAGAAAGAAATACCAGTCAGTGACAAAGCAATGATGAAGGTAAAGTTTGAGGAATTATAAACAGGTTCTGTGAAGAAAATCTGTGTACATACACATGTATGATGAATATAAGTTGCGTATACGAAGGTTATGTGAAGAAAAGTCATGTACATACATAGGTATGATGAAAATAAGTCGTGTATATGCTGGTTCTATGAAGAAAAGCCGTGTATGTACCTAGGTTTTATGAAGCAAAGCCGTGTACATTTTGCGCACTATGGTTTGTAGGAATTTACAGGGTAAGTTCCATAGATCAAACATGAAAGGTCACAGCTCACAAACAGATCACAAATCAATACACCAATATATCATGTTATTAAAACCCTCAAAGAGGGAAACAATCCATAGCCTGTGCCAACGTGGCCACTTCAGGCAATTTATTAATATAAAAGGAAAAGTTACATATGTTTCTCTCATAAAATGTTACCAGAAAAATGACCCTCCATGCTCTTTAAATGGAGATCATGGACCAATCAGGTGTTAAGCCACAGATCAAGTGTCATTAATACTGAGGAGAGAGTGAATCGTCTCATCACTACAAATTGTGACCATCAGATTATAAGTTACAAATGTACATAGTAAAGAAACAAAATTTACCTAACTCTACACTAGACCAAGTTATACTTAACTATTTCCTATGTGTCAGAATATCCTAACATCCCCCCTTAAGAAAAACTTGGGATAGGATTGAAGGATTGACAAAGGTTACATAATAGGAGAAGGAAGGAGGCATTAGAGCCTAACCCCCTTAATGATAAATTTCCTAAACTCTAAGCCATGGATCGAAGTTTGGTAAACTTCGCTTTTGTGAGAGCCTTTGTAAAGGTATCAGCTACTTCATCATTTTTTGGACAATACTGCACTTCAAGAGAACGATCATGAATGAGCTTTCTGATGAAGTGTATGTGGAGCTCAATGTGTTTCATACGTTGATGCTGAACTGGAGCTTTACATAGCTGAATGGCACTCTAATTATCACACCAAAGTGTATTTGGATGCTGCCGATGAAGACCAAATTTAGAAAGGATCTGACGAAGCCACATGGCTTCCTTGCTTGCTTCAATGGCACCACGATACTCTACTTCTACCGAAGAAAGAGATATGGCACTTTGTTTCTTACAAGGCCAAGTAATAGGTCCTGAACCAAGAATGAATGCATAACCTGCAGTAGACTTTCGACCATCAGGGTCACTAGCCCAATCAGAATCAATGAAACCAATAAAAAATGGAGATGCTCCTCCACTGTAATGAATCCCGAATTGAACTGTACCTTGAAAATATTGAAGTATTCTCTTAGCTTCTTTCCAGTTACTTTCATGAGGTTGGTGCATAAACCGAGCAACAAGACCAACAACAAAATAAAGTTCAGGATGGGTATGGGTTAGATACAGAATTTTACCAACAAGTTGATGGTATAAGGTAGCATCAACTTCAGGGGTAGTACAAGTGACTGAAAGCTTGACTCCAAACTAAAAGGGAGAAGGGTCTGGCTTATAGTCTTCCATGTGAAAGTGGTGTAGAATATCATAGACATACTTGGACTGAGAGAGGGTAATACCTTCTTTGGATTGCAAGACTTGAAGACTAAGGAAATAATGCAAGTGTCCTAAGTCTGTCATTTCAAACTTATTTTTGAGGCTAGACTTTAAATGGTTTATATGGTTGGGATTACTTCCAGTAAGGATAAGATCATAAACATAAAGAACAAGGATGGTGAAGTATTTACCCACTTTCTTGGTGTAGATTGTGTTGTCAGAATGACACCTAGAAAAGCCATTATCTAAACGAAATATATCCATTTTGGCATACCAAGCCCAAGGAGCTTGTTTGAGACCATAGAGAGACTTCCAAAGGTGATAAAAAAGGATAGAGTCATTTTGGATAAAGCCAGGGGGTTGTTCCATGTAGATTTTTTCATGCAAATATCCATGTAAGAAGGCAGATTTAACATCCATCTGATGAAATTCCCATTTAAAGGAGGCAGCAAGGGAAAGAACAAGGCAGATAGAATTCATTTTAGCAACAGGGGGGAAGGTTTCAGTATAGTGAATTCCTTCAACTTGTGAAAATCCTTCAGCAACATGACGAGCTTTATGTTTATCCACTTTTCCATCTGGTCCAAACCTTGTTTTGGAAACCCATCTGCATATGACAAGTTTTCTTCCTTTTGGAAGAGGAAAAAGATCTCAATATCGTTTGCTAATAAGGAAAAATATTCTTCATTCAAAGCCTCATCCCATTCTGGATGACCGGAAGCTTCTTCAAAGGTGTTTGGATCAAGATTATCTGAAACTTAAGCCAATAAGGAAGAGGCTCTTTCAAAGTAAGAACGTGTACGTCATCAATTTGCAGGGTCACCTGCAAGAGAGCCTGTTGCATCCCGAGTAGAGAGGACCCATCTTGGAAGCTATGGAGCAGATGGAATACCTTCAAGGGTTGGAGGAGGATTTTCATCCTCGCTATCATCATCTGAACTAGAAGGAATGCTTTCAAAAATAGAAGAGACAAAGAGAAGTGGCACATATGTTGAATCGGGATCGCAGGCCAAAGGTGGCACACTCGCCGAACTAGGCTCATAGGCCGATATATTTTCATCAAATTTTACATCTCTTCTAATGATTATATTTTTGGATTTTGGTTGAAGAAGTCTATATCCTTTGAAATCTCCATAATATCAAAAAAAATGCATTTTTCACTCTTAGGTTCTAAGGCTTTATGTTTCGCATATGGAATATGGGCCCAAGCATCACTTTGAAAAACATGAAAGTGACTTGCATCTAGTTTGATTGATCTCCAGGCTTCTTCTTGTTGAGATTGAACAAGATGATGAGCTTGGTGAAAAGAGTCACCTTCACTAAGTGGGTTCATAGGCTATTTTTGGTGCAAGTCTATTTTTAGACATGGTGATCATATTTCAGAATTTGCAGGATGCTATTTGTGGATGGTTGGCCAAGTTGAAAAAATAGATGAAATTCTATTTTTAGAATATTGGGCGAAGTATATTTATAGATTGTCGATCTAAAAATAGAAGTGTCGATTATTATTAGATCTTAATAATAATCCGACAATAAACAACAACTTATTCTCTTGGAGCACTTAATTTCAGTGCATAGATTTGGAAAATCAGTGGGCTGAAGGAATTACGCAATTCCTAGGGTTTACTGGTGGTTCATGCATGGAGGACTTAGTTAGAACTGAAGTGGAAAATTTATGACAGAGTTGGAAGAGTAGTTCATGGCGTTGTTATTCAATTTAACTCAATTATTGGAGTTAAACTCAGTTGAGATAGTTGTATGTAGTCTAACTGAATGATACACTAGTGAGAGTGGAGTGAATTAATTAGTTAATTAATTCACAAATAAGAACTCATTAATCAACTGAACAATACAATAGTTAAATATAGTGCATTCCAATTCCAGTGGAGACCCAGTGGAGAGATAGGTTAAAGGGCAAGATGGACTATTCGTTGTGACTATAGTGATGCATTGATTGCACCACACACAAATTTGAGTTGCCAATGAGGATTGCACAGTCAAGGCAAGGGTAATTTGAATCCATTCAGAGTTATTCTTCAGCAGGGATTACGCAGTGGAGGCAGGCTAGCAGGTGGTAAGAAATTGGTGCATGGATTTGCAGATTTCTTCTTATTAGTGTGTGACGATTGATTGTACTGAGATCTTGATGTACTAAGCTTTGTATGAGATTGTTACATGATCTCCATGATACATAATATATTATAGTTTGGGTTTTCAGCTTTAGGCTTCCCTGTTAAACAACTGTGTTATGTGTGATTGTTTTTATTGCTTCATGTGTTTGCAACTGATTTTAAATTCCGAAAAATATTAACAGTGGAAGGATTTTGTATTTAGCAAGAAGATAAATATTGTTAGATCAAGAGAATATGGATATATACATGCATCTTGTATATAATTTCTACATGGTATCATAGGAGTGTTAATTATTGAAGATTGCAATTGTGAAGAATTCCTGAGTTTGTGCTGGTGGAAAATTCGAATTTGCTGCAGAAATCTCTTGGTGCGACAATTGAGTATACATTGAAATGTATTTCAATGGGTTGCGATTGGAGTATACCCTTGATGGGAGCTCGAATTACATAGCCTGGAAGGATAGGATGGAGGTGGTGCTGGAGGATAATGGACTAAAGGAGTTCATCGATAGTGATGTTCCTAAGACGAGATCTAGCAATGCCGCATTACTTGACGCATGGAAAAAGAAGATAGCAAAGACAAGAAGAATTCTGTTGGAAGGTGTGAAGGACCATATTGTGTCTAGAATTCACGGGAAAACCACTCCATTTTTAATGTGGAAGGCTTTGATATATTTTTTCCAAAGTAGCAGCGACCAGAGGAAGTTGGCGCTGAAAGACAAGCTCAGAAAAATAAAAATGGAGAAGGGCGAAAGTATTCCAAAATATCTCACGAATTTTGTCCACTGTAGGGATGAACTGGGAAGTGTGGGAATTATTGTTGATGATGAAGACTTGGTGAGCTTGGCTCTCCTTGGAATTTCAAAGAGTTGGCATAGCTACGAAGACTCTGTCAATGGATGGGAGAAACTGCCGGGATGGGAGAGACTTTGGTTAGATGTTGTGAAGGAGGAGATAAGGCGAGGTACCAGGGATGGCTCTTCATCGAAGAATGAAGATGAAGAGAATTTTTCTTTGGCTGCCAAAGCAAGGAAAGGGAAGGGGAAGAAATTTCCTTCAAAATCCGAAGCTAAAGGCAAGAAGCAGGATTTTTCCAAGGTGAAGTGTTTTCACTGTCACAAACATGAGAATTTCACCACTAACTGCCCACAGAAGAAGAAGAAAAAGAAGGCTATTGGAGTTGCAGCTGGAGAGGCCTTAGCCTCAAAATTTGAACTTGATTTCTCTTTGATTGCATGCTTGGTTTTAAGCTATATGGGATATGTGTGGTATCTTGATAGTGGTGTGTCTTTCCATATGAAGGAAGACAAGGAGTTGTTTAGTGACTTGGAGGAGAAGGACCTTCAAATGCATATAGAGATGGTCGATGATGGTCAATACAGTGAGACCAAAATTGGGACCATTACCTTTGAGAGGGATTCCAGTAATCCATTCTTGTTGAAAGATGTTATGCATGTTCCGAGTTTGAAGAAGAACTTGGTCTCGATCGCAATGTTGGAAGACAAAGGTTATGATGTTGTTTTTAGCGATGGAAAATATTTCCTGCGACATAAAAAAATGGATCAAACCAAGAGGATAGGGATTCGAGTTAAGAATATCTACAAGATAGAGGTATATAGCTGTGCAAAAATGATGGGAAAAGCAGAAGAAGTGGTGAGCCGGGATGAGGGCGAATTATGGCATAGGAGATTGGACCATCTTCACCATGGCGCTTTGAAGATTTTGCATCAGATTTCTACTGGACTTTCCAAGGGTACTCTTGCGTAGTCAGATCAGTGCAAGGGATGTAATATGGGTAAGTTTTTGAAGACCACCTTTCATGAGAAGGAGAACCGTGCTTCAGTGATCCTGGAGAGAATTCACACAAACGTGTGTTGACCTTTCTCAGTTGCTTCAACAACAAAACACAGGTATTATGTTATATTTTTTGATGAATATTCTTGTAGATGCTGGATATTCTTCATGCAAAAGAAGAGTGAAACATTCTCAAAGTTTCGTGAGTTTAAAGCATTGGTGGATAAGGAGTCGGGGATGCAAGTGAAATCTCTACAGAGCGATAATGGTGGTGAATACATCTCAGGCGAATTCAAAGACTTCTGTAGCAAAGAAGGAATTTTAAGAGAACTCAGAGCGCCTCATAACCCACAACAAAATGGGCTCACGGAGAGGAAGAACAGAACGATCATGGGTGCTGCACGAGCTATGCTTGAGAGGGAGCTAGACTTGCATGTAGTGAAGGAATTGCTTGTTCCGAAAGATGAGCCTCGAGATTTGGATCAACCATAGGAGGAGATTCATGGAGTGGAGGAGTCCACTCATGCAGAACAAAACATCAGACAAGGTAGAAAGCGTACTACATAAGCTTGATGTGGCATATAATGTAGGAGTCCCTACATCACAGCGCAGATAGAGATAGTCACCTGACCAGTTTACTAGATACATGGCTCTGATGAGAAAGTGTATCGTGATAGAGCCATATTATTTGAAGAAGTAGTGAAGGAACCCACATGGGTAGATGCCATGGTGGAGGATTATGACTCCATTGTCAGAAACAATGCTTGGGAGATTGTTCCAAGGCCGGTGGGAAAATCAGTTGTAGGATCAAGATAGATCTACAAGGTAAAGCGAGCTGCTAATGGGAGCGTTGAGAAGTATAAGGCAAGATTTGTTGCCTGTGGCTTCTCACAAATTGAGAGGATTGATTATGAAGAAACCTTTGCACCTGTCGCATGATATTATTCCATAAGGACTATCCTTTGTCTCTCAGCGCAGATGGGTTGGCACATTCATCAGATGGATGTGAAGACTGCGTTCCTTAATGGGATCATTGAGGAAGAGGTGTACATTGAGTAGGTTGAAGGATTTGAGATCTACAACAGTGAGTCGCATGTGTGCAGGCTCAAAAGAGTGATGTATGGGCTGAAGCAAGCACCTCATGCTTGATACACACAGATTGACAACTATTTCAAACAATGTTACCGATGAAATAGGTAACCGCAATGTTACCTACTTTTTTTTGGTAGCATAAAAAGCACCCGATTTTGAAAAGTGGTGATGCAGAATCACCATTTTTTTTTTTGGTGCACATTTTGACACTCTAAAATTTTTATTTATGAAGTCTGAATATTTGTTTTAAAATGTTAGTGATTTTCATGCTAATTTTGAAAATGTATTGATGCAGCATCAAATTTTTTTTTTTTTTTTTTTTTTAAGAGTGGTGATTTTCATGCTAATTTTGAAACGTATTGATGCTGCATCAACCTTTTTTTTTTAGAGCAGTGATTTTCATGCTAATTTTGAAACGTATTGATGCTGCATCAACCTTTTTTTTCTAGAGCAGTGATTTTCATGCTAATTTTGAAACGTATTGATGTTGCATCAACCTTTTTTTTTTAGAGTGGTGATTTTCATGTATGTAATAAAACACAAACTTAGATTAAAAAAATATATAAAAACAGTAAAAAAACCAATAAAAATGTAAAAAAAAACAAAAATAGCTCATAAAAAGAAAAAATTTAAACAAAAATAAATAAAAAAAACAAAAATATTTGAAAATTATATCAAAGGAAATGACAAAATTTGAAGAAAAAAACACATAATTTAAAGAAAAAAAACAAAAATTCACCAAAAAATTAAAAAAAAAAAAATCAAAAACATTTTTTTTCGAACTTATTAAAAAAAACAATATATTTAAAAATATATATATATTTAAAAAAAATTTAAAATAATTAAAATTACAAAATTAAAATTTAGGAAAAAAAAATTAAAAAAAAAAAATTTAAATTTAAAAATATAAATTAAAAAATAATAATAATAATAAGGAAAAAATACAACTTTTAAAATTTACAAAAAAAACAAATTAAAAAAAAACAATTAAAATTGAAAAAGAAAAAGAAAATAAAAATTAAAAAAAAAAAAAAAAAACCTATCATTAAAAAACAAAAAAAATGAAAAAAACCACGTGCAAATAATTAAAAAACAAATATACATAAATTTAGTGTTTTTTTTTTTTTTTTTTAGTGAAACCATTTATAGATTTTAAAAATGAAAAACTAAATAAACGAAAAAAATAAGAAAAACAATTAAATTAAATTAAAATTTAAAAATTTTAATAAATAAATTTTAAATTTTAAATTTTAAAAAAAAAATTATTCTATAATATTAAATATAAAAAAAATTAAACAAATTGAATTTAAAATAAAAAAATTGAATTAAAAAAATAATTTTAAATTTTCTGAAATTCAAAATTTTTTTTTAAAATCAAATTAAAAAAAAAATATTAAAAATAAAAAAAAATAAAAAAATAAAAATAAAATAAAATAAAAAATAGATGTAAGTATATATTTAAAAACAAAAAAAACAAAAAAACGAATTTTACTTCAAATAAAAATATTAAATTAAAAAAAGAATTTATTTTTTGAAAAAAAAAATTTATTTTTTCAAATTAAAAAAAAAAAAATTAAAAAAGAAACAATTAAGAAAAAAATTAAAAAAAAAACAATTAAATTTTTTTTTTTAAAAATCAATTAAAAAAAAAATTAAAAAAAAAAAAAACAATTAAAAAAAAATTAAAAAAAAAATCAATTAAAAAAAAAATTTAAAAAAAAAAACATTTAAAAATTTTTTTTAAAAAAAAAATCAATAAAAATAAGTGTTTTATGGGGGCGGCCCGCCCGCTGGGCGGCGGTGGCCGGCCGGGCGGGCGGCGGTGGCCGGGCGGGTGGCGCCCCGGGGGCGGCCCAGCCGGCCTCCCGGGCCCCCGCGGGCGGAGGGCCGATTCCCGAGCCCCAGCGGGCAGGCCGCCCCCATAAAAGACTTTTTTTTATTGATTTTTTTTAAAAAAAAAATTTTTAAATGTTTTTTTTTAAATGTTTTTTTTTTAATTGATTTTTTTTTAATTTTTTTTTTTAATTGTTTTTTTAAAAAAAAAAAAAATTTAATTGATTTTTTTTTTAAATTTTTTTATTTTTTGTTTTAAATTTATTATTATTATTATTATTTTTAATAATTTTTATTAAATTTCGCCCATTTTTTTTATTTAATTCATTTTTTTTTTTTTTTAATTTCATAATTTTTCATTGTTATTAACTTTTACTTTTAGTTTTTTAATATAATTTTATAAAATTCAATAAATTTTTTATAATTTTTTTTAATTTATTTCGATTTAATATGTTTTTTAAATGTTTTACTCTTTTTTTTTCTTTTTTTTTTAAATTTTTTTTTATTTAATTTTTTTTCTTTTTTTTTTTTCAATTTTCCACTTTTAATTGATTTTTAAAGTTTTTAAAGTTTTCGTTTAACAATATATATTTTTTTTTCTTTTATATTTAAAATTTATTTTTTCTTTCAAAATTTATTTGTTTATTCATTTATTTATTAAAATTTAATATTTTTGTTTTTAAATTTAATTTGTTATTTTAATATTAACCTCTCTTTTTTTTAATTTAATAAAATTTGATGTATATACTTATTTTAATTTAAGTTCATATATATATTTTATTTTTTATAATTTAAATTTAATTTATTTTTTATAGTTTATTTGTTTTTTTAATATATATTGTTTTAAATTTGATATTTTTATTGTATTTTATTTTTATTTTTTATTTTTAATTAATTAATTTTTTTTCCTTTTAATTTGAATAGTGTTTTTTTTTTTTAATTTTGAATTTTTAAATTTATTAAAATTTAATATATTTCCTTAAATTTAATTATTTGTTTTAAATTTTTTTTTTCTTTTTTTAAATTTAATAAGCATTTTCTTTTTCTTTTTTAAATTTACTTTCTATATTTTATTTTTTTAATTTCCTTCCTTTTTTTACTTGTTTTTTATTTTTTAAATTTAATATTTTTATTTTGTTTTTATTTTTATTTTTTAATTTCTATATTTTTTTAAATTTTAATCATATTTTTTTTTTGGTTTATTTTTTATTTTTTTTTCCTTAAATTTTAGGTTTTTTTCAATGATTGAATTAAAATTTTTACTTTGTTTTTATTTTTATTTTTTTTATCTTCATATATTTTTAAATTTTAAGCTTTTAAATGTTTTTATTTTTTTAATTTATTTTTTTTCTTAAATTTTAGGTTTTTTTTTAATGTTTGAATTTTAAAAATTAAAAAATGTTACTTCTATTTTTAAAAATGCCAAAAGTATGACACAATTTTTTTTTGTTATTCCAGCATCAACTGGTTTTGTTTTGAGGGTGTTTTTTCAATCCTTTTTTCAAGAAACAATTTTGTTTTTACCATAATTTTATAAAATGTTGAAATTTGACCTTAAAAAAAACGAAGTGCGTTCTGGAAGACACACTTTTTTTTTGGGGGGTGTTTTTTCAATCCTTTTTTCAACAAACAATTTTTTTTTTAGCATAATTTTAGAAAATGTTGAAATTTGACCTTCAAAAAAAAACAAGTGCGTTCTGGAAGACACACTGGGTGTTTTTTCATGTTTTTTGAGAGTTTTTGGGCTAGAGTTCCCGTTTTGAGGTCAGGTTACCTATTTCATCGGTAACTATGTTTTCACTGGACTTGGCTTCACCAAGGGTTAGGCGGATGCAAACATGTACCAAATTGTGGTGGAGGGTAAGCTTTTAATCATTTTATTTATGTTGATGATTCAATACTAATGGGTGATGAGCAGTTGATACACTCATGCAATGCAGATCTTTCAAAGGAGTTTGAGATGAAGGATTTGGGCCTCCTTTGTTATTTCCTTGGATTGGAAATATGGCAGCGGAAAGGTGAACTGTTTGTGTCTCAAGGAAAGTATGCCTAGGAGATACTGGAGAAGTTTCACACGTAAGCCTATCGACACTCCTCTTCCAGGAAATTGGAGGAAAGAGGATGCTACATTGGTAGAGGTAGTGGATGCCACTGTTTATCGATAGTTGGTGGGTTCGCTCATGTATTTAGTTAATACAAGACCGAACATATGATATGCAGTGAACCAGCTTTCACAAGCGATGGTTAAGCCTACCAAGCTCTTTTGGAAGGCAGGCAAGCATGTCCTGAGGTATCTCAGGGGCTCATCTGAGTATGGTTTATGGTACAGACACACAAATGAGGTGAAGTTGCATGGCTTCAGGGATGCAGATTGGGCAGGCAGCCCAACAAACAGAAAGAGCACATCAGGAGGGATTTTTAGTATCGGGTCTACGATAGTTTCTTGGTACAACAGGAAACAAAGATCCATGGTACTCAGTTCAGCGGAAGCAAAATGCATGGTAGAAAGTGTTGAGATTGCAACAATATGATGAGCTTAGTGGAAGGGAGTCGCCTTCACTAGGTGGGCCAGCAGGGTATTTTTTGCGCAAAGTATATTTTTAGACTATGTCTATTTTTAGACATATGGATCATGTTCTATAAGTTGCAGGATGCTATTTGTGGATGGTTGGTCAAGTCAGAAAAAATAGATGGAATTCTATTTTTAGACATACTAGGCGAAATCTATTTTTAGATTGCCAGTCTAAAAATAGATATGTCGAATATTATTAACTCTTAATAATATTTGGACTCTAAACATTATCTTATCCTCTTGGAGCACTTCAGTTGAGTGCACAGAAGTGGCACATGCAGCTGACAGAAGGAATTACACTATTCCTAGGGTTTAGTGGATTTATTGCATGTTGACTTCAGTTAGAACTCATGTGACAGAGTTTGGTGGAGTTGTATTCAATTTAACTGAGTTAAACATAGTTGAGCTAGTTGTATCTAGTCTAACTGATTGATACACTAGTGAGAGTGGTGTGAATTAATTATTAATTAATTCACTAATTATTAACTCATAAATCAACTAAAGAATACATTAGTTAACTTCAGTGCATGGACAGTTTCAGTGGAGATCGGTGAAGAGGTAGGTGAAAGAGCAGTGTGACTATCAGTTGTGACTATACTGGTGCATGAGTTTGCACCACACATTGATGGAGATGCCAATGAGGATTGCGCAGTACATACCAGAGGGATTTGAACTCAGGATGTGCAATTATTCATCTTGGATTGCGCAGTAGAGGCAGGCTAACAGGTGGAGCAGATTAGAGCATGTGTTTTGTATGATCTAAGCTTGTGTAGTGTGTAACAATTGGAGATTGTACTGAGAGCTTGTGAGGAGTTTGTACAATGATTGTTACATGATCTCTATCATTATAATATACAGATAGTTGGGGGTTTTCAGCTTTAAGCTTTCCCATAAATACTGTGTTTATATGTGTGAATGTTTATGGTTTTAATGTGCGCATGCGATTGTTTAATTTCCGCAAATTTGTGATTAATAGTAGAAGAGGTTATGTATTATGCATGAAGCTCAAATAGTGTGTGATCAGGATAATCTCGGAGAATAATTTAATAGTTATTCAAATTTCTACAGAAAGTCAAGCTGCATATGAGGCTATCTGGATGAGGAAGATCCTGGTTGGTTTGTTCGGTTCACATTTAGATCCTACAGTGATACATTGTGATAATTAGAGTTGTATTAAAATTTCAATTAATCCTGTGTTTCATGATAGATCTAAAAATATTGATATATGGTATCATCATTTTAGAGATTGTGTGTAGTGGAAGATCATGTTGCTTTAGTACATTCCTACGGAAGATCAGGATGCAGATATTATGACGAAGGCGCTCACCAGGAGCAAATTCGAATACCATAGAGGCAGGATCGGGGTGAAGGATAATCCATATCTTGTTGAGAGGGGGTGTTGAGATTCAAGAAGATGATGAGCTTGGTGAAAAGAGTCGCCTTCACTAAGTGGGCCTGCAGGCGATTTTTGGCACAAGTATATTTTTAGACTATGTCTATTTTTAGACATGGTGATCATATTTCAGAAGTTGCAGGATGCTATTTGTGGATGGTTGGTCAAGTTGAAAAAATAGATGAAATTCTATTTTTAGAATATTGGGCGAAGTATATTTATAGATCGTCGATCTAAAAATAGAAGTGTCGATTATTATTAGCTCTTAATAACAATCCAACAATAAACAACAACTTATTCTTTTGGAGCACTTAATTTCAGTGCATATATTTGGAAAATCAGTGGGCTGAAGGAATTACGCAATTCCTAGGGTTTACTGGTGGTTCATGCATGGAGGAATCAGCTGGAACTGAAGTGGAAAAGTTATAACAAAGTTGGAAGAGTAGTTCATGGAGTTGTTATTCAGTTTAACTCAATTATTGGAGTTAAAATCAGTTGAGCTAGTTGTATCTAGTCTAACTGAATGATACATTAGTGAGAGTGGAGTGAATTAATTAGTTAATTAGTTCACAAATAATAACTCATTAATCAACTGAACAATACAACAGTTAACTACAGTGCATGTCAGTTCCAATGGAGACCTAGTGGAGAGATAGGTGAAAGGGAAATATGGACTATCCGTTGTGACTATAGTGATGCATTGATTGCACCACACACACATTGGAGTTTCCAATTAGGATTATGCAGTCAAGGCAAGGGTAATTCAAATTCATTCAGAGCTATTCTTCAGGAGGGATTGCGTAGTGTAGGTAGGCTAGCAGGTGGAAAGAAATTGGTGCATGGGTTTGCAGATTTCTTCTGATTAGTGTGTGACGATTGATTGTACTGATAGCTTGATATATTAAGCTTTGTATGAGATTGTTACATGATCTCCATGATACATAATATATGATAGTTGGGGTTTTCAGCTTCAGGATTTATCATTAAACAATTGTGTTATGTGTGATTGCTTTTATTGCTTCATGTGTTTGCAATTGATTTTAATTTCCGCAAAATATTAACAGTGGAAGGATTTTGTATTTAGCAAGAAGATAAATATTGTTAGATCAGGATAATATGGATATATACATGCATATTTTATATAATTTCTACATTTCTGGAGTTATATTCCTTAAAACCTTAGTAGGAGTGCGATTTACTATGTAATTTGCACAGTTAATTGCTTCTGCCCAAAAAATTGAGACTAAGTCCTTTAGATTGAAGCACACAATCAGCCATTTATTTTAAGGTGTGATTCTTCCTTTCAACTACACCATTTTTTTGTGGAGTATATGGAACAATATGTTGCAATTTAATGCCATGCTTAGTGCAAAAGTTGATAAAATTTTTGTTAACATATTCTCCTCCATTGTTTGATCTTAACTTAAGAATTTGATGTCCAAATTGTTTCTCAACAAAGGCCTTAAAGGCCAAGAACATGTTAAAAAATTCACTCTTTAGTTTTAAGAAGTATACCCAAGTGCGTCTGGAAAAATCATCAATGAAAGTTAAGAAGTACTTGCAACCAGAGAAATAAACAACAGGAAGTGACCGCATAAGTCACTATGCACAAGCTGCAAAGGGGATGAAGTGTGCCAAGAGGCATGTTTGTCAAAACTATCTTGATGATTTTTTTCGAGTAGACATTCAGAGCAAACACCATCTCAACAATATACCATAGGAAGACCTGTCACCATATTTTATTTACATTGAGTTTGAAGAGAACGATAGTTTAAGTGACCAAATTGCTCATGCCAAAGTTTTCTCACTTCATCATTATGTCCAAAAAAAATAGAGGGAAGACATGATGACCCAAAGTTTTTAAATTTATACAACCTTGTGGAATCATCAGCATTTCCAGTAGCTAAAATATGTCTAGGATATTTTATGTTAATTAGTACAACATCATGAGGTGACAATTCTACTATTTTCTCTTCACCTGAATGAGTTATCTGATAAATAGATAGAAGGTTGCATGACAAGGTAGGAACACATAGTACATCATTAAACTGAGCATTATTTAGATGAATGGTTCCAAATCCTACTACACTAAGAGATCTATCATCACCAACATAAATATGTTTGGTGTTACAATCATTTACAGAAGAAAACATGGCTTTGTTTTTGGCCATGTGGTAAGACGCTCCAGAATCAATGAGCCACTCATGAGAATGAGAAGAATAAGATACATTTAATGCATAAGAAACTGCTTGATAACCACAAGCAGAATATTTCATTCCTGAAGATGAAGTTGAAGAGGTCTCCAAATTAATGTGGTGCTTCTTCATTGCTGCTTCCAAGGCTTCCATCTTTTAAAACATTTGGACTCTACATGGCCATCATGATTACAAAAGTTGCAATGTCTATCTGTTTTCTTCCCTTTGTTTTTAGTTGCCTTATCAGTTTGGTGAGTTGCTTTATCAGTTTTCAGTTGAAATTGCTTAGGACCCTTGTTTGGTTTAGGACCATACTTTTTAGGACACTGATTCTTGGGATTATTTTGATATGGTTGATTTTGGGCTACTAAGGCTTTCTTAGAAGCATTTCTAGAAGTGATAAGACCAAGGTGTAAGGGTTTTTCTTGTTCTCTTATCAAAGAATCACAAAAGGCATCAAAAGAGCGGTTCTTGTAGGCTATTCCCTGAGAAATGAGGGCTTCTATAGTGGAATGGAAGGTGGAAACAAATACAAATTATGCAGGACCAAGCTTACCAAGAATGGAATAGATGAGGCTACCATCTTCCTTTTTGACCTTACAACCTTCTAAAAGAAGTCTAAGGGTCTTGAATTTGGAAAAAAAATATTCAGTAGAGGAGAAATTATTGGTGTCCAAAGTAAGAAAATCATTTTAAAGCTGGTGGGCCCTGATTTGATTTTGAATGCCAAAAACAATATTTAGCTTTTTCAGGGCTTCATCAGGGGTGTCTATGTCAAGGCTATGAAATCGAAGATCTTGAGAAATGGACATTCCTATCAACCCTCATGCTTGATCTTGTTTATTTTCCCATTTAGAGGCTTTATCATCATCGGAAGGTTAATTTTCTTGTCCTATGGCTATTCTATAAAGCCCTTTTCTTCTAATTAAATCTACCATGTGAGGTAGCCATTGGAAATAATTGGTGCTGTTAAGGATAACCAGGCATGCACTTTCAATTTTATTTATTTATTTATTTTTTTTAATTTTAATTTTTATTTTTTTTAATTTTTTTTTAAAATAAAGCTAAAAAGAGCTAAAAATAACTTCTCCAATGGAAAGGTCTCGAAAAATTAGGCCGATTAAAAAAAAAGGGCTCGAAAAACGACTTTCGAATGAAGAAGTTATGCCTTATTGAAAAAACTGAGTTGTAGATGCCGAATAGTTACGGGAACGATTGAAATTTGATGACGAAGTTCTAATTTAAAAAAAAAATCCCTCCCCTTTAACAAAAACCATTTTAGAAAAAGAAGGATGAGAAAGAGACTTGAACCTAAGACCTCTATTCTCATAAACTAACTTCTCACCAAGTGAGCTAGTAAAAGGATTCTGTAATTGTTTGAAAGGAGGAAGGGTTTTTTTTTTTACTCTTAGGTGTGCGTGCTTTTTCCTGCAAAAAAAACACAAAAAATGAGCACAAAAAAAAAAAATGCAAACATTATGGCAGAATGTTAGATTTTTGGTTAGCCATACCAGCAACTATCCTTTTTTCCGCTATTTCTGATTTCCCAAGATCACACAAAGACGCGGGGAAAGAGCATACATAGCAAAAAAAAATCCCTTCTTCCTCTTTCTTATTTGCCGAGATTGAAAATAGAACAGAGAAAAGAGCATACACAAAGAAGAGGGTATAGATCTATAAAAAATAAAAAAATAAAAAAAATAAACTGAAATAAATAGAGGGAACTAAAATAAGCATAACGATTAACAAATATAACTGCAAAAAAGGATGCTTTATACCTCAAGATCTAAACTGACATAACTTGGGAAACCACCTTTTCACATGAAATGAAAGGGGTTCCTCACTGTAAATGATACTATGGACACAAAAAATCCATTCTCCAAGCCCAAAAAAGTTCAGAAATAGTAGATCTACAAAACAACAGTCGCATGCAGTCAAACTGGCTTCGGATTTGGACCAAAAATGGATGCGGCCCTCAAAATAGCTCTGACACCATGTAAGAATTTACAAGGTAAGTTCCTTAGATCAAACACCAAAAGTAACTACTCACAAATATATCACAAATCAGTGCACCAGTATATCACGTGGTTAAAACCATCAAAGAAGGAAATAGTCCACGGCTTGAGCCAATGCGACCACTTCGGGGAATTTATTAATATAAAAAGAAAAGTTACATATGTTTCTCTCATAAACAGTTACTAGACAAATGACCCTCCATGCTCTTTAAATAGAGATCATGGACCAATCAGGTGGTAAGCCACGGATCAAGTGTTGTTAATACTGAGGAGAGAGTGAACCGTCGGATCACTACAAATCGTGACCGTCGGATTATAAGTTACAAACGTACATAGTAAAGAAACACACTTTACCTAAATCTACACCAGACTAAGTTATTCTTAACTATTTCCTATGTGTCTGAATATCCTAACATCCCCCCTTAAGAACAACTTAGGATAGGATTGAAGGATTTACAAAGGTGACACAAAAGGATCCTATTTACTATGTGTCGAAATATCCTAACATCCCCCCTTAAGAACAAATTGGGATCGGATTGAAGGATTTACAAAGGTGACACAATAGGAGAAGGAAGGAGGCATTAGAGCCTATCCCCCCTTAATCTTGATGGATCAAGAAGAAAAAATCATAAAAACAGCGATCTGAGGCAAACAGAGGTATCTTTCATACAATGCAGCAGTAAACTAGGGCAAAACCTAACTTGTAAAATGAAAATAGGATGATTATTCACACAAGACTCAAAATTTTTGAAAGGTGTTAGGTGTGGAGCCTTATTTTCATCTTGATTCAGAGATCTTTGTTTTAGCTAGATGTATACCCTAGGAAGACTGTACACCCCTCCAAGCAGTGGGGTTCGGAAGTGCCCCCATGAAGAAGTCAAGAGACTCACTAGTCCTCGTGAGGAGTTTTAGAGACCGGCACCAGTAAAAACAAATGTAAAATTTTCTTGTAAAAGTATTGTAATTTGTAGTCAATCTAGGCCGTTCAATAAGAGGATGATCTCATGGTAGAAGTTATGTTTGATTTAGGGTTTTTTTCCGTAGAAGGAAACCCGTTGTTTTTTATAAGGGCATTGTAATTGCGGCTATGTATTGTATGTATATTCCTAGAGGGAGAAATAGATAGGGAGATTTTGATAAAGAACATAGGATATTACAGCAGATCTGCTGTAGGTTGTGTCTCTTCATTTAGTTGGATAATAGAAAGGAAGGACTGACTGTTCGGGGTGGACGTAGCCCAAATTGGGTGAACCACGCATATATGTGTCTCTCTAGTTTTATATTTTTTTTTGTGTTTGTGTTTTCGCATATTTTATGTGTTGCATTACTCTGTAATATATAATTTTCTAACAAAAGGGAGTTATCACACAAGATTTGACACCTAAAATGGATCAGGGCAAACTTGAAGAATTTGGTTATTTAGCTCTGAAAGAGATAAATTTAAAATTTTCAAAATTTTCTAGGGGGTGGGCATCTTATCAGTTGACAATAGTGCGCATGCGCACTGGATTGAACTAACAAATTGCACAAGTTGTTTCTTTGTCTTCAACAGAAAACCGCGTAGGAAAAGGAAAAGTTGGAAAAAATAAAATATAAGCTTTCTTTTCTCAGAGATTCTAAAAATTTATCTACCCAACCACACTCAGAGAAGTCAAAATCAGAAAAATAAAGTTTCATACTGAATACAAACAAAGAAAACTAAGCTCTAGTCCCCAATATGGTCGCCAATTTGTTACCAGGATTAATCCCTCTTGCAGGTAAGAGCGATCTTGCTAGTACTCCAACGAGTAACTAGAAACAAATATCCATTTGAATACCTCTTTCTCTAGATTGTTTTTATTTTAAGATAATTAGAATATTAAAGTAGAGAGTACATGCTCCTACCTTGAAATCCAAACGTCTGATGTAGCCTTTTGTCCTGTCGCTCCAAAGTAGTTCTCCAATGATGAGTAGAACCTGCAATCAAAGACAAGACAAATAATCAAAGCATCTGCAATATATAATAATAAAAAATACTAATCCAACTTAGTGATCAAGGAATCTAAGTACTGACATCATTCCCATTAATTCAGAAACAAGACAATGAGAAAAAATATCCATATGTATTATCATAAATTAGAAAGAATAATCTTACAATTGGATGCCTTGATGTTGAATAGATTTCTCCCGGAGTCCGAGCAACCATTCTCCTTCAGTTTGATATGCATTCCTCTCTATAATAACCAGTATGAAGTCATGGGCACAAATGTGTGATCTTCAATGTGTCAACAACAAATCACTAGTATAGAAAGTATGCACTCTATGAACTCTCTTCAACTTAAAAACTATGCAGATCAGTTTCTATTATTTAAAATCTACTCCAGTATCTCTAATATCTTGAACCTGAAACTTGAGCTAAATATATAGGGAGATTAAGGTAGTTTTAGTTCCATAATGCAAGGGATGGGTTCCTCCCATGAAGGGATTTGAGTTCATTGGACCAAGGGATAAACTCCATGAGTGGAGGGATAAAGCTCGAACTGGCATGACTCTAGAGGCTTCCAGTTGGGAGAACATTCGACTAGCTAGGCTTCTAGAAGTTACTTTTTCTTTTTACTTGCTTTTCACAGGGGTGCACAGGTTTTAGTGGCAAACAGAGTGGCGACTGCCGCAGGTAATGGAAGGATCATCAGTGCATGCGTAGGGAAAGGCTAGTAAAACCGTGCATGCATACTTTTAAGGGTTTTATAGAGCTTTTCTCCAATTTCCAAGACTTGATTCAGGAACATGAGTGTTTTTGACCTCTAAGGGAACATGATATGGATGGTGATAAACCCATATTAACAGTCAAATGTCATGTTGAAAAAATGAAGTGTAACAGATTTCCCCCTAAAGGGCGAAGTCTAAGAGTTTTTCTGAAGAGTGAAGTGCTTTATCATTCCAAGGATTGGATTGGAGATGCCAGTCGAAAACCTATAAAAACATTAAATGAAAATATCTATCTATCATCAAGGTAGGCATTCCAATACTGAGATTAAAACTAACTAAATGCTCTGGTACATATATGATTTTAGTATTACATCAAAAGTAGACACGGTATGGGCACAACCATCTGTTATAAGTAGTCTACTATATCATGAATAATAAAAATACTCATAACGTGGATGGTGGAAGCTAGATCCAGGGTCTTGATTTTTGCTTCTCGAACTAGTACGAATCTATCCATGTGATTGATTGTGTCAAAGTTGAACATGGTATAAACCACTTAATTACTGGTCAATGATGAGAATTATTAACAAGTGTGAGAGAAACCACCAATAATGAAAATGACCCTCAAATTACTTTAGAAAAATTTATGAAGTGTGAATGAATGATTTGCAGTTGAACAATCATATAATCGTTCGATCGAAGGTCAGAGATGAAAACCTAACGTCGAAGGTGAGAAACCTGCCATTATGACATGCAAATCCCAAGGTACTGATATGATTCTAGATCAACTTTATAGGTAATGAGCTTATGTCTATCGAAAGTGATTCGTTGTAGGTAAAAATACGATGCAAAACCATTAGATCAAGTTTTGAAGAAATGTTTACAAGGAATGACTTAGGGATGGTAAATGCGAATGGAGATAAATGTTTACAATGAATGGTTTATTGAACTTTCTCTTGAACACATAATGACACTGTAAATGGATTGGAAACATTTGACCTAAAGCTAATACTCAGAAACTGGCTGAAGAATTTCAATTTGGTTTGATTAACTGTTAGACAAAGGATTTCCCAACCCAGGTACAAGTGTGACAAAGTGTCGTGTTCAAGAGCCACATGCTGCTTTCTAAAAAAAGGACGATAAATGGATTCTTTTTCTCTCTTTTTGCCCCATAATTACTGGAAAGTGCCTCTTTATTTTTTTCAAGCTTGAGGAGTATAATATTTGCTTGTTTTTGTAATCTCATCCTTCAGACAATTCCATCTTAGTGTTAAAATTGAACCCTAAGAAGGAGTGGTTCAGTCCTGTTTTGATCGACAGGTCCTGTACTGTTTAGTTATAACGAGTCCAGTATAGGAATAACTCAACGTTTTTCAGTTTTAGGGAGTCAAAAGAAAAACATAAGTAAACTCAATGATTGTTCTTTTTCGTAATTTAGTCCCTCAAGCCCGAAAAAGGATAAAATAATGCAAGAGAGAACTCTGTTGACCATAATCAGTCAACGTATACATTTTTCGTAATTAGTCCAATTCAGTCTGGAAAAGGGGTAAACTTATACTGAATAGGTGACTATTCATTTACTTTAACGAGTTCGAATGGTCAAGTACTTTGTGATATTTTCATATTTCAAGATTCTAAAAAGAGATTAAAAGAGGAATCTAGGTTTCGCTTTTTCCTATTTTTACAGAGCCCGAAAAAGTGATAAAAGTGTACTCGATATCAAAATAGTTCTTTATACCAAAATCATGTATCTTGCACAAAAAACACGAACAATTACAAATATCTGTTCTCAAAAAGTAAAAATATTCTGGTTTGAATTTTTAAAAGTAAAAATAAATAAAATAATAATATTTTATTCATTTAAAACTACAAAAAGGAGTTAAAAACAAGTCATTTTCACCTTTTTCTTTTCAGAACAGAGCAGAGAGAGCTTTTGGCCAAAAACTTATGGAGCTGATATAAGAAGAGCCGACTGATCATTTCGAGAACTGTGAGAACCAGGTAATCCACATCATCATTTTCTTTTTTTTCATCCATTTCATTTCTTATTTTAAGCTTTCACGACATTTTTTAGAAGGAAATTATGTTTTAAAATCCACCCTGGGGGGTGCGCGGGTTCTTTGTGTGAAAATCACGCACCCCGACGATTTTTTAAAAGAAAAATCATTGGGTCACCGCGGGTTTTGTGTATGACGTGTGTGGAAAAACACATTGTGTAAACATAGAACCTGCACAAGCTCTGTGAGTTTTCGGAAAACCTAATTTTCTACATAAAAAATGGTTCAAGTGCCTCTAATTGATTTATAATGTTAATTTTTTGATTTGTAGGTCTTTAATCATGTTGGAATGGCGGGAATGAGAACATAAGCTCATGGAAAACAAAGCCATGGATGATCCAAAAATTATGTGTGCATTAAAAAAATGTGGCGTATGCAAGTTCTGGGTGATTCAGGGCATGAAGGCACAAGTCAAGCTGCTACCTTGGCTTGTGAATGCATGGGATGTGCAAGATCAATGTTTCATATTTGGGGACCATCGGCTTGTGATCGAGCCAGAGGACATATACTTCCTCACCAGATTGCCTCGTAGAGGGAGAAACATTTCCTTATTTGGGACTAGAATATGAGTTCTTCCCACTACTACTTATAGGGCTCAGTATTGTAGCCAAAAATTAGAGCTAAAGGATGGTCGCATAGACATCAAAACTATTGTGTGACTAGAACTCAAAATCATAGCATTCACACTTACCAGGTTATGCAGGAGTGCAACTCCTCATTTGGCTACCAAAGGACAGATGCAGACTACAGTTGAGTGTTTCGAAGGGACAATATTCAACTGGAGTGAAGGAGTGTTGGTGTTGAGGAGGTAAATCCCCTCTGCGGACAAAGGCGATCCCTACTAGCCCAGCAGGGGTCTAGCAACAATCATCAAATGTTACAGCGCAAGTTCCTAGTTACGAATAAAAGACCAAAGATGGACGCCTACCTGGAATCCAATGCTATGATCCGTAGAAGAGAGCGTTCCCGTTCCTCAGCCTCGACAGATCACGATCCTCCCACGATCTCCGTGGATGGACACCTGCACATGTAAGAAACAACATGAATACAAGCATAAAATCCAGAATACGCAGCTATATATCAGTCAGAAAGGATATAACTCGTTATTAACATAAGTGAAAACAGAGTGGAACCATAACCGTAATCATTCATTAAATAACAATCGAAAGAGAGTACAACCAATGTTCTGACGTCGCGGTCTCTTTCGGATGGGTCTCCAGTCGTTCACGTCTCGAAAGCTTGCCAGAGAAAGGGCAAACCTCTCTAGAGTCTCTCGACAATAGTATCCTTACTTGAGTCAGCCTTAAGGGAAGAAAGAGGGCTCTTACAACACAAAGGCTCTTGGGAATTTGGAGATTCAAAGCTTAGGCACTTCAAGACTAGCTTGCAATGGAATTGAGCAAGCTTTTATAGACGGGGAAGGAGGGATTTGGGATCCCTATTATTGTGGGATTGGCCCTATCATGAAGAAAGGTTCCATGAGAGGTGGCAAACCACTTCCCTTCCATGGAATTCCCGCAGCCAAACCTCCCAACTCAAGAGAGGCAATGGTTTCTGAGTTTGTTGAAACACAACTTCTGCCATATTTATTTAAAAAACACTCCTTAAATTGGCTGGCGCGACTGATGCTTTGGGACAGAGCGCCAGTTGGCGCGGCCTCTTTGTAGGATTTTCCCCATTGGCACGGGTGATGAACTGTCTGCCCGCGCCAATGTAAAAGGAGATGTTTTCATGATTTTTTGCAAGGAGATGACTTTAGGGCAATTGAAGCTCATGTTTAGAGGAATGCATTGATGATGATTTCAAGGCATGACAACGTTCACAGGTCACAAAATGGGTCCTCCATTGTGCGGGACGGGGAATGGTAGGGACGGTGACAAATTACTGTGTAACAGATGCCCCCTAAAGTATGAGGCCCGAGAGAGAGGGGTGAAATGCTTTACGAGAACATGTTCAACTGAAGGCCCGCCGTCGGAAAACCTGCGCAGAAAGATACAACTGATATCTCAAGTACATGATATATAAGTGGTATGGACGCAGCCATCCGAAACAGAGTATGTTATAATCCGGATCCAGGGTATGGGCGCAGCCATCCAACTAAGATCAAATAAATAGACTCAGGTATGGTCGCAGCCATCCAATCAGTGAGTCATGTACATAGTGATAATAATCCACAATCGCAGCCTGGATTACAACAGACACAATCCAGGGTCTTGCGCTCCATCTCGACCCAAACAAAGTACAAGTTCGAGCATGCGAATATGTGAGTTGAAGTCGAACATGCAGGAACATCGTCTGATTACCAGCCAATGATGAAAGCTGTTAACAGACGCGAGAGGAACCACCAATAATGACAATGGTCCTCAAGGTACTACAGGTACAATCTACGGTGTGTGAATCAATGAGTTGGCGTCGAACACCCGCAGAATCACTCGATCGGAGGCCAATGATGAAAACCTCACGTCGAATGCGACGAACCTGCCATTGAGGCATGCAGGCTCCAAGGTACCATAAAAAAGTCTCTAGATCAACTTCCTGGATAATGAGCTGATGTTGACAGGAAGTGACCTTGATCGAAGGTGGGCCATAATGATTCCCACATCATCGACATGAGACAGAGGAACATGATGTTTTGTTGTGAATCAGGATCGTATGAGAATCAGAGGAAGGTTGATATTAGCAGAGGCCAACTTCTCTTGAACATATAAATGGCACGACAGTGGACTTGGCAGTATTTGACATCAATAGATCAGAGGTCATGGTGACAAGGCAATGAGCAGAGGAGAGGTCAAAAAGGATTATCCAAACCCACGAAGGCAAAGTGAAAAAATGAGATGAGATGTCCCCAACCCGACACGAATGCAGACAAGTGCCATGTTCAAGAGCGACATACTGCCGACGACAACGATGATGGTTCCATTTTCCCCCCACCATTTCTGGCGAGTACCCCAATTATTTTTAATAACAAGCTTGAAGGGGATAGCATATGCTTGCAATATAAGTCCGCCCTTCGGGCGAATCCATCCTAGTGCATTTAACGAGTCCTAGGAAGGAGGAACTTGGAGAACGTCATTTCGACTAGATCCGATGTCATCAGGGTTTAACGAGTCTGACAAAGGAAGAACTCGGCGTCTTTTCATATTTAGAGAGTTTGAAAAGACAGCGGAAAAGAAAACTCCAGAGGTCCCTTTTCGTAAATAGTTCCCCAGATCCGAAAAGGTAGAAAACAATATCCAGGAAAACCTCCTAGTCGCGATAGGCTAGGGTATTCCTTTTTCGTAATCAATCCATCCCAGCCCGAAAAAGGGTTAAACGTATATTGGGTAGATGTCGATTCGTGTCCAATTTAACGAGATCGAAACGACAAGGGCCTCGGCAATCTTTTCATGTTTAGAGAGTCAGAAAAGAGCTGAAAGATGACTCCAAAGTGACTTTTTCGTGTATTTACCGAGTCCGAAAAAGTATAAAATACAACTCATTTCCATCGTTAAAGTCGCAAAAACCTGCTGCTGCACATACCAAGCAAGCGTAAAACCCATTTTCGATATAACATATTAAAATATTTGATAAAAATAACTTTTTAAAACTCATTTTATGTCAAAAAGTTATAAATATGCCAAAATGGTAAAAATAAAATTACATTTACTATTCACCTTGGTAAAAAACAGCAGTGGTCCATTTGGAGTGCAAACTTCTGACGGTGATTGCGACAGATCCGGTTGACCATTCAGATTCTCGTCTGCTACAGGTAAGAGGTGCTTCCCTGCTCTTCATTTCAATCCATTTTTAAATAGTTTTCCCTTATGTATTAGCCCTCTGTGGCCACTCTTTGAAATTTTAGGGCTGCGCTCATTGGCGCGGGTATCGGGCACGGACCCGCGCCAATGGGCTCTTTTATGCAAAGGGCTCGCGCCACGTGGCACGACTGTTCACAAAACAGCCGCGCCAGCGGCTGAACCTAAAATTCCACCTAAAAATTCACGATTTTAACCAAATTAATTGAAATTTGAAGCCAACCAGAGATCTAACTAAGGGTTTATGACCATGTGGATGCAGGAAATCGAGCAAAAATCGTGATTGAATGGAAAGAACGAGAGCATGGAGAAGAGGATGAACAGGCCATAGAAAGTGAGGCTTGCATGAATGCCCTCAGAAACAGTGGGCTAAAGAAGTTCTTCCTTACACCCTGTCTACGAGCTCAGCCCGAGCTCCTCCAGTATTTGATCAGTATTTGGGATGAACATGAACAAGTGTTCAAGTTGCGAGATCAGGTATTGGAGCTGGAGGTTTCTGATGTGTATTGCATCACCGGATTGTCTCGCAAAGGTCCGATCCCTGTCTTGACTGGGAGTAGACCATCTGGCGAGAAGATGGAAGAAGTGATGGCACGAGTGTGCCAAGGAGCACAAATGGGATCAGGGAGCAAAAAGGTGGATATCCACACTATCCCCGATCTGCCATTGAGATTTGTCCTACAACCATCACGTAGGCTGCAGGGTCGCAGGCACCGCACGAGGCCACAAAGGCCCAACTCCTGCTAGCCTCAGAATGCATGAGTCCCTTACTGTTTGACTGGGCAACAACAGTAACAATAAACATGAAAAGATAGCTCACAAAATGCAAACAAGCTAAACTGAAATAGTTTGGCAATGGTTCCATCCTGGTATCATTCATTCTGGAACGCTTACCAATCTTCCAGGGCCAAGGGGCCATAGTAGCAGATCCGATACCATGAGAGCCAAGAATGGCTCGCTAGGCAGCACTAATGCCCAGAGCTGGAGGCGGCCAACAGATGTCCTGGAGGCTGGATTTCTTTAGGTGGTTACGGTGCCAGTTGATTGTAGTGTAGGACTGGCCATATGCAGGAACTAACTTCACTGGAGACCCAGATCTCCCACTGCCATAAGGAGATGACTAGGACGAGGAGTTGGGTAAGACCTCATGTTTTTTTATTTTTATGTTTTATGTTTTTTTTTGTTAATACACATTCGTCCTAACACATTTTATATATGTATGCAGATGTGGGACTTGAGAGACCAGCTGGAATGTCTCCAATCTCACGGAGGACTCATCTCGCCCCTGATCCTGAGGGAGAGGGCATGGGAGGAGAGGAGTTGATCCAGAATCTCGAGGGCATTGCCCAAGGGATCCCAGACTATGCTCGGCTGGCGGATGTATTGATGGTGTACCAGCGTCATACGGTGGGAGTCCCAAGTCAGATCCACCGAATCCTGAGACGCTTAGTGCGTGCAGTCACATGCTATCATGAGCACCATGCGGATTAGCTCTTAGGGATTATACCACACCTATTTTTTGAGAGACGTATCGTCTCTAGATGTACTTAAGATGATTATGTATATTTTGACTTTATGTGACACACTCTATGTAAACATTTCGATATCTATGCATATCTATTTCTGGATGGATCTTTCTTTACATGTGATGATGATTTACAAATTGCGCAAATGTCTGTCTAATACCAAATTTTCTACTGCATCTGTTAATGTATTCAAATTTCTGGGTATATGATGATATGTAATGTAGTCAAAATTCCTTTCCAGTAATCAAATACGCAGATACAGACGTAAAATGGACGGGTTTCTTATCGAATAGTGTCCGTTCAGCTGTAACACTACAAGTTGCGAATCTAGATACACGAGCAATTCACGGATACCAAGGTTTACTGCCTTGGTTAATAATTCTAACACAGCACTATATTCCGCGATGTTGTTCGTAGTACGTCCTAGACACACTCCTTGCAGGTTTACCAACACACCAGCAGGATCATAGATTACCTAGGCTGCTGAAGACAGATTCCTGGTACTGCGGGAGGCACCATCCGCGAAACCAACAAATGGATGAACAGACATCTGCACAACCAGGAAGACCCGATCAGCAGAAAGATGTTTACAAGGCACACCACACCATACATGCACATAAATGAAAAAAACACACACCTATGTACACACACCACACCAAGAAATCACTTCAGGCATAGTACTTTTTGAGGTACAGCCCATTTCTGGGCTGCGCCAGCGGAACTCCTTCATAATCTATAAGCTCGGAGGCCCCGTTTTTCAAAACACGTTTAAATATATAGGGCCCATGCCACATAGGCTGGAACTTACCGGCTCCAAGCTTGTCATGTGCTTGATCGTACAGGAGGACGAGGTCTCCTTCGATAAAGGAACGCGGAGAAACAGATTGATCAAAATGAGTTTTGACCCTCTTATTTTGTGCTTCAATAACCAAATCAACTAGACGATGGGTTTCATTTAACCGTTCCAGATACATAAGACATTCTTCCTCAGCAGAAGTATTAGTTAAAAGTTCCACAGCTAATTTCAACGAAAGAATCTCGCATTCAACCGGAAGAGTTGCTTCCAGACCATACACCAATTGAAATGGTGTGAACCCAGTTGCACTCTTTGCAGATGTTCGGTATTCCCAGAGAGCTGAGAACAGTTGGAGATGCCAATTGGATTTATGAATACCAACTGTTTGCTGAAGCATAGTGACCAAAACCTTGTTCACTGCTTCAACCTGACCATTCGCCTGAGGGTAATATGGTGTTGAGCTGTCGTGACGCAAGCCCAACCTTGAAGTCAGCTCTGCCATCATATAATCTCGGAAATGAGTACCGTGATCAGTGACGATGGCTTGAGGAACCCCGAACTGTGCGATAACGTGGTTGAATATAAATTGAGCAGCCATTTTCCCGTCAGCAGCTAGTGTAGGCATCGCCTCGGCCCACTAGGTGAAGTAGTCGACGGCGACAATTATATACGCATGCCCCCCGGCCGAGTGAGGGTTACACGTCATAAAATCCACGCCCCATTTCACAAAAGGGCCGACGGTAATAACGGGATGCAAAGGTAAAGGCGGCGTGCGCATATTGCGCTGAAATATCTGGCACGCATGACATTTTCGGACTGCAGTGATACAGTCTTTGAATATGGAAGGCCAGAAATAACTTGCTCATAGAATCTTCTGGGCAGTAGCATACCCAAACATATGTCCACCACAGGTGCCACTGTGGTAGTCATTTAGGACCTTTTCAGCCTCTTCCAAGGTTAGGCATCGCCGGAGCACTGAATCTACTCCAATGCGGTATAAGGTATCTCCTACTATACGATAGGGCTGGGAATGGTGCCGAATCCGATGGTGGGCAGCTTTATCCAACTCAGACCGAAATGTCGATGTCTGAAGATACACTATTATGTCACCGTACCAAGGGTCACGAGTACTGATGAGGAAAAGCGTTTCGTCCGGTATATGGTCTTCAGAGTGTGAGGGAGCAGAGTCTGTAGGGAGAGAGCATATCAGATCCGCGAAGACCAGTGATTTAGTTGACTTAGTGATAGTGAACTCTAAGTCAAACTCCTGCAGGATCACAATCCGTTTGGAGTAATTTCCCCCCAGTAATTGTCTAGAGAGAATATACGTCATAGGGTTGCAGTCTGAAACCACTGTTATCGTACGCAAAAGGATGTAATGGCGAAAGCGCTGTATAGCGTGTACTGCTGCTAATGCCAACTTCTCGACATGAGCATAACGCGTTTCTGGATCGAGAAGGTTCCGTGATAGGTAATAAACAACATGTTCATCACCGTCATCATCATCCTGCACCAAGACCATGGCTATGGTGCTAAATGCGGTGGCAATATATAAAGTGAAGTCGCGGTGGTAGTCCGGAGGACGAAGCAACGGAGCATTGACAAGCAACGTCTTCAGCTTCTCAAAGGATTGCTGAGCAATTTCGTCCCAATGGAAGGGAACGTTTTGCTTTAATAAACAAGTGAATCCTTTGGCCACCTCGGCATAATTCGGGATAAAGCACCGAAGAAAGTTCGCTTTCCCTTGCAGACTCTGTAATTGATATAGGGAGGAGGGTGATGGGAGATTTATGATGGCCTTGACCTTTAAAGGGTCAAGGCGAATTCCATCTTTCGATACTATGAATCCTAAAATACGGCCAGAATCAACACAGAAGATGCATTTATGAGGATTGAGCCTGATGTTGTAGCGCCTGCAACGAAGAAAGATCTGGCGGAGATGCTCAGGATGGTCCTCTCGCTTACCCAAATGGGCTGGAAATTCGTCCAGATAAGGCTGAACGATATGGTGAATGTCATGAAAAGCATAGGACATCACACGCTGAAAAGTGGCTCCAGCGTTCTTCAAGCCGAACGGGAGCTTTTTATACGTGAAAGTACCCCACGAACAGATGAATGTGGTATTGTGTTGATCCTCAGGTGCAATATTGATCTGATTATATCCTGAGAAACCGTCCATCAAGGAATAGATCTCACTTCCGGCACATTCGTTGATGATCTGGTCTATAAACGGAGTGGGATAATTATCCTTTGGACAGGCGCGATTGATGTTGCGATAATCAACACAGACTCTAATCGTACCCTACTTTTTTATCGACAGGGACAATGTTAGACACCCATTCTATGAGGGGGATGGGATAAATAAAGCTCACGTTCAGAAGTTTTTCAACTTCTGCCTTGATGGCGGCGGCTTTCCGAGGATGCATGGGGCGTAAGCATTGGCGCACGAGTTTCGCACCTGGATAGGTTGGAATCTCATGCACTATGATACTGGGATCAATCCCCGGCATTTCCTCGTAGGACCATGCCAAAACATCTCTGAATTCTATGAAAAGCTTAGTATAGACTTGAATCTCATCGGGAGAACAAGTCACACCCACGTGAATATTCTCAACGATCTCCGGTTTAACGGAGATGTTGATCGGGATAGTTTGAGTAATGTTACTCAGGTTACCCTCCGAAAAAACCTCATGTGTCAAAATGGGCGTTTGAAGAGGAGGGGTAGGAAACTGAGTAGAATAACTCTCCAGACAGTCAGTCATTGCCCCTAAGCTAGGCATAAAAGAGGAGCGATGATGTCCATCGCCCCAAGGCAGCTCCTCAAGAGACATAGTTTCAATGATAGCCTCATTGGAAGGAAAAGTATCTTTGAGAGGATCAGGTGAATCAGCCTGACCAAGCCAGGGGGATTGAGAGTAGATGTCGAGAGCCATGCTCAACGGAGCATGTTGAGGAGGTGGAGGATCAGATGCGGCAACAATTTCACGGTTGATCTCTACTGGCATCAAGGGCATTGATTCTCCAAACTCAAACACATGCTCAGGCGTAGGAATAAGCCAGGGGTCATCAGACCTGGACATCATGTTGACTTGAGCGGTGTGCGGTGGCGGTGTGGGAAAAATACCCATGAGGACCGGGTCTTTGAAGAGACCAGGTCCCACACTGTCTGGGGGATTCAGGATCTAATCCACGTATGGCACATTGTTCTCATAGGTAGAGGTGAAAAATGACAACTGATCCACCATGACAATTTTTCCCTCGTGAGGGAACTTAATGAATCGAAAGACAGTGGACGACACGCAGAGCATGGCATGGGTCCAACTGCGGCCAAGAAGTATATTGTAGTTGAGTTTAGCGTCAACCACTTCCACTTCCACGTTGACAGTTTTCCCCTGTAATGTGATCACTAGACTCTCGAGAACACCCAGGGGTTTGGATTCCCTACCATCAAGTGCCTCAAGGGCATTGGGGGATGACGAAAGGGCTGGAGAGCCGATGGCCTTCCAGCAAGCGGAGGACATAACACAGGTCGATGCACCTTCATCCATGACATCCCTATGAATGTTCAGACCGTTAATCCCGACTTGAATAATGAGAGCAATATGATGTGGAAGCCGGGGAGTGAAATTATCTAGATTGAAGGTGAGAAGACTCGAGTCGGCGGTATCAATGCCCCCGATCGCAGACAGTAAAGCCTTCCGTTGCGAAGGACAACTTTGAAGAACTTCTAGCGCAGACATGGCAGACGGCGCCTGTGCCAAATCCTCAACAATGCTGTAATGTTGAGCGGCACGAGCATTTGGATTATAAGAAGATCTTCGAAGGACACCTTTAGGAGGTGGCTTCACAACGGGTTCAAGAGTAGGCTTCTCGATTTCCAACGGACCAGAGATAGGTGGGGGAGGCGGCCCATCCGCAATTGCCTTCCCGGGTGCCTGCCGCGATTCGTTGTAATCCTTCGACCGCATAGCGACAGAGATAGGTGCAACACTCTTCACCATGAAAACCTGAGACCCAAACGGTGCAGATGGTGACGGCTGTTCGACCATCTGGGTCTGCTGAGATGGAAATGGCTCTTTTAAAACAGCCGGAGTCCCTTTAGGGCCCTTGAGAAGTTGACTAACCTCGGATCGTCGTGGACAATCCTTAGTATAATGGTCCCCTTCACAAATGAGGCAAGGGTACTTCGGTTTACGTTGAGAGCCATCCTCAGTGCGAGATTTAGATTCTGGCTTTGGGGCATCAGATTTAGATTTGCCTTTTCCCTTCTTCTTCCCCTTGGAATTTTTCTCTATAGGATTGGCCTGGACGGCATTCACTTCCGCAGTTTTACCAGAATCGGACGGGGCGGGATTAGCAGGAGCATTGTTGGAAGAATTAGACTTCTTCTTCCCATTCGAAGATTTCTTCGAATTCTGAGAGACAGAACCAATGACACCATCTACCGCGGGGGTAGGCGGAGCCTTAGAGGTTCCGGACCGCGGGGCATGAGGCAAGATATCATAAAGCATGCCGGACTGAGAATATATAAGATCCAGATATTGGGCACGCGCAATGGCTTGTTCCTCCGTCACACATGCTCCCATCGCAATATCCTGAGCGATTTTATTCACAAAGGAGGTGGTAAACCAGTGAGTTAGTAACTGATTAGGTATGTGAAACTTGATCAGTCTACGACAGCGCCGCCACTCATGAATGTGATCGGAGATGTGAGTGGCTTTATCCTGCTTCAGAGAAGTCAGGAGGTGCGTCCCGGCTTCATAACAAACCGGTAACTGAAAGTGTGCGAGGAAATCCATGGCTAAAGAATTGAAA
This sequence comes from Pinus albicaulis, assembly GCA_034641835.2. NCBI lineage: Eukaryota > Viridiplantae > Streptophyta > Pinopsida > Pinales > Pinaceae > Pinus > Pinus albicaulis. The sequence continues at coordinate 53,179,267 of CM076573.1, read as the reverse complement.
TCTTGGAAAATTCCGCGGGATAACTCTATGTACCACTTAGCAGCAGCTCCAGTTAAGGTAAGCTGAAAGAGGCGCAGGCGAATCGAATCGTCGACCCAAGAGTTAGATGAACACCAAAGATGATACGTCATCACATGCGCCTGGGGGTCCTCTCCAGCTTTTCCCTCAAACTTGGGGCAATCACCTGGTATCTTGGTGGGAACCGGAGGCCAATATGGATTATGTAAAATCGGATCATTGGTCAATTTTGAAACATCCGGCAACTCCAAGGTGGCCAGGAACAACAATGGCAGATTGACCGACATGCCAGACCCAGGATGAGGACCGTTACTTGTACTCCACAATGGTTGTGAATATCCTTGCCCCCATGGGTTCTGTCCTGTAGGATTATGACCGTAGGGGGTGTAGGTCGTATAACCAGACTGATTTGGATGCTGGTAACCAGAGTGTGGGGCCTGATAACCAGGGTACGGACCCTGATTATATGTCGGCCTGGTGTAAGCAGCGTTTGGAATTGGCTGCTGAGTATAGGTAAAACCGGGAGGAGGAGGATAATACTGAGAGCCTATGGGGTGGTTGTAATTCGGTTGAGATTGACCATGTGGATAATAACCACCCTGAGGATGAGTAGGCTGCTGAAAAGTGGAACCCTGTGGAGCCTGATAAGTAGGGCGCAACTGTTGATTTGGTTGCGGCATTGAATGAGTCGGCTGCTGAGCAAGGTTAATAGAATGAGCGGGCTGCCCTGAGTGAACAGGTTGACTCGACTGAGAGGGCTTCCCTGAATGAATAGGTCGACCCGGATAGACAGGCGGCGCTGGTTGCACAGGTTGACCTGGCTGTAAGTGAGCCCCAGGTTGTACCGGATGGGCCGGTTAGCCTGGAGGCGGAACACTGGGTTGTACCGGATGGGCCGGTTGGCCTGGTGGTGGAACAGGACCAAGTGGTTGCTGGAAACTGGTTTGACCTGAAGCGGATACATAAGATGGTCCCGGCTAATATGCAACATGATACTGCGGTTGCATTGGTGGAGGAGGCTGGAGTTGCCCCCCAGGACCATAGACCGGTCCCAGTTGGTACCCCGGCTGAGGCTGTACAGGTTGACATGAAGGGCTATAATACTGTCCTTGTGGACTGTATGACGGCCCTTGCTGGCCCGCAGGATAGCCCAGAATGGGCTGCCCCTGTGGGTCATAAGGATAGCCAGGTTGGCCCGCAGGTTGGCCTTGGAAAGGTTGCCCCTGCGGGTTGTAAGCCTGGTTATAAGGTAGACCTTGAGCATAGAGATAAGCCTCAGGAGCGGGTAGACGTAAAATATCCTCGTGCTCATCATACTGACTTGGGAAAGCATACACGGGTGTACCATCCTGTGCATAGTGTGAAAAGTAGGAGCGGTTAGGATCTTGGGAGGATGGTCCAACCTCGGTGTTCGGCTGTTGCAAAGACAACTGATACTCCTCCAGAGAGATGTTCTCCGGTATAACAGTCACTAGATAAACATCTTCAGGAGTTGGCACAGCCCTCGCAGTGGATGCCGTGACAACAGGAGAAGAGGCGGCCACACAGACAGTGGGCCAGACGGGAACATAAGTAACGGGTGTCTAAGGAGACACCCTGGGTGTAGTAGCAACTGGCCTCGAATCAGGAGATGACACTCCCATAGAGGCTGCGGTGGAAATGATCTGACCCAAAGATCTTTATCCCTGTGGTAAAGAGGGACTGGTTGTTGACATGTCAGCCAGCTCAGAGTTGTCTCCCTGAAACAATCTTCATGGGAAAAGCTGATAGTCTTCACCAGACGTTGGAATTTCCTCACCAGAATCACTCATGGTTGATTCTGCTGTTAAATATCGCAAGAGACGGCGAGGACTAGGAGGAAATACAACAGCAACAAAAGGCAAACCCGATGTAAGAGAAAGGAAATCAGATCCTAATCTCAATTCAGACACAGGGTCTGAAAAGGGCCAATTGAACTCAACTGGTCCTCCAAAGGGTTTCTCAGCAAGAACCGGTCCCCCGTCAGGAAACTCGGAAACAATAGGCTGCTGCGGTTCAGCAGAGGATTGGGAAGCCTCTGAAGAATCGTCCGTGTAAGGACTACCAGTAGATGAAATCGAAGGTTCCGCCACTGTGGCAAACGACCAGAGAAAAAGAAGCAAACACACACACGGGCTGAAAAAGAGTCAAGACACACGATTAAACAGTCAACAAGCAATATCTAACAGGGCGTATAATCGTGGGTGATAATTTTTTTACCACATTGAAAAGTAAGAAACTTCACCCTTTCATGTTTTAAGAGTCGAGAAACGATAAAAGATGACTCTATCTCTTTCAGATTTGACACAAGCATGAAAGGACAAGCGCTTGACGGTCTTTTCAAATTTAGGGAGTCAGAAAGGACCAAATAACTGCTCAGGAATACTAGGCACAAAGGGTGTACCAAATAACTGTGAACTGCAATATACACCTTAGTTTTAATAATGAAGAAGAAATCAACTAAGGACTTTCCGTACGTGCAGGCAATCTCCCCGAATGCTGTGTTCGGTGTATCACGGGTATAGGGCGGCGGACTCGGCTTCCTGTGGATAAAGGATTGAAAACCTAGAGGGGTCTCCCTTTATATACGCGATGGTACGGGGAGCACAAGTCCGTGCTAGCGCTGTCTAAAGCCAAAAGGCGAACGACAGCTGCTAGGTTTAAAGATGCTGGAACACGTCTCTAGCCTAGACCTCTAAATATGTTTCATTAGATTTCAATGCTTCCTTAGGTTAATTGAATAGATTTTAAAGTTGATCTTCAATTAGGTTTCAGTTTTCAGCCCTAACGAATGTGTTGTTTCAAAAACTCCTAAATGCAAAGCTACATGCCACAGTACACCATTTCGTTCGATGAAAACTAGCTACAGAAGAGTTGAGAGTCTTTACACAAACAAAATTATCGGAAGACAAACAATGAGATCTCTAATGCAACTAATGAAATTGAAAATTTTTCATTCCAATCACTAATTACTAGTAAAATTGAAAAAATTTCAATTTGCACTAATCAACCAAAAGCAAAAGAGATTTTTTTTTTGTAATTTTCAATGTTTGATAGCTAGATGCACTAAACAAACTGAAAATAAACGGAAAAACTTGAGAAATGATATTGAGAGAGAAAAACGAACAAACTTCACTCAATGACACAAGCAATCAGATCCCAAATCGACCAAAGTCTCTCAAAACCAAGAAAAAGACTCAAAGGCTCCAATGGACTATGTGATATAGGCCCAAAGCAAGACCAAACGATATTTGAATGAAGAAATGAGCAATCACCCAAAAATCACAACAAAACAGTGAACAACTACTAAAAGAATGTAGAGGAGCAATCAGAGAGCTGACTGGATAAACGAAACACCAAAACTCCCAAGGAGGGCTCGATACACAAAGCCACTAGATGCCCTAGGGCTTAAAACGTGAAATCGATAGATAAAAGCAAACAACCAAGGGACGAAGGCAAATTTCCAGTCAAACAAGACCCCAACACACTCAGGTAGTCGAAAAATCAAGAAGAAAAGCACTGACCAGACCGAGAGAGCTCAGAACTGAGCAAACTCAAATACCCTACAAGAGTGGCGTGACTGTAAGGCTGCAACTGGCGCCAGCAAGAAATTGGCGCGGGATATACAAAAGCAACATGCGCCAATTGGCACGACTGTCGGGCTAAAAAGCGCGCCAGTCGAGTTTCTCAGCCAAAAACAAGAAAGAACTACTCCAGAAGCAGATCAATGTAAACTAAGCAAACCAAGAAGCAAAAAACAACAAAAGAACCCAACCCAGAAGGCTAACCAAGCAAGGAAAATCATAAAACAATCAAACGAGACAATCCAAACGAGATAGTGAAGTCTAGACGATCCCCAGTGGAGTCGCCAAATTGTTGAGGAGGTAAATCCCCTCTGCGGACAGAGGCAATCCCTACTAGCCCAGCAGGGGTCTAGCAACAATCATCAAATGTTACAGCGCAAATTCCTAGTTACGAATAAAAGACCAAAGATGGAGGCCTACCTGGAATCCAATGCTATGATCCGTAGAAGAGAGCGTTCCCGTTCCTCAGCCTCGGCAGATCACGATCCTCCCACGATCTCCGTGGATGGACACCTGCACATGCAAGAAACAACACGAATACAAGCATAAAATCCAGAATATGCAACTATATATCAGTCAGAAAGGATATAACTCATTATTAACATAAGTGAAAACAGAGTGGAACCATAACCGTAATCATTCATTAAATAGCAATCGAAAGAGAGTACAACCAATGTTCTGACGTCACGGTCTCCTTCGGATGGGTCTCCAGTCGTTCACGTCTCGCAAAGCTCGCCAGGGAAAGGGAAAACCTCTCCAGAGTCTCTCGACGATAGTCTCCTTACTTGAGTCGGCCTTAAGGGAAGAAAGAGGGCTCTTACAACACAAAGGCTCTTGGGAATTTGGAGATTCAAAGCTTAGGCACTTCAAGACTAGCTTGCAATGGAATTGAGCAGGCTTTTATAGATGGGGAAAGAGGGAGTTGGGATCCCTATTATTGTGGGATTGGCCCTATCATGAAGGAAGGTTCCATGAGAGGTGGCAAACCACTTCCCTTCCATGGAACTCCCGCAGCCAAACCTCCCAACTCAAGATAGGCAATGGTTTCTAAGTTTGTTGAAACACAACTTCCGCCATCTTTATTTAAAAAACACTTCTTAAATTGGCTGGCACGACTGATGCTCTGGGACAGAGCGCCAGTTGGCACGGCCTCTTTGTAGGATTTTCCCCATTGGCGCGAGTGATGAACTGTCTGCCCGCACCAATGTAAAAGGAGATTTTTTCATGATTTTTTTCAAGGAGATGTCTTTAGGGCAATTGAATCTCATGTTTAGAGGAATGCATTGTTTATGATTTCAAGGCATGACAACGTTCACAGGTCACAAAATGGGTCCTCCATTGTGCGGGATGGGGAATGGTAGGGACGGTGACAAATTACTATGTAACAATTGGCTAATATGAAGGGCCAACTCACGAGATCGAAGAATGGGAAGTTGAAAATTTTTGGGTATGGTGCCATTCTTATCTCTTTTGCTCTAGAGACGATCCCACTCCTTACGCCTCAACATAGTCCAGTGGATCCTGGAAGTCCTCAGGAACCTCGTATGATGCACTGGGTAGCATTGATGGCTCTCCATGGTGGTGAAGGTGGTCTAGTGGTTTGGTTCACTCCACATTATTTCTCGTGGCTTAGGAATCAAATCTTCATGATTGAAGATTTTCCTTATGCAAGGATGGATTATAGAGGTGATCATGAAACATCTCTACCACCAGGGGTACAGTGGATGAGACTGGTTAGTGAATCATTTTGAAGTTTCTATATAATTTTTATTTGATTTTTTATCATCCAATACTGACAAATTTTTTAAAATGCAGGTGTCGGTCCGACACGACCAACAATGCATCGTCGCTTTGACAGACGAGAGGCACAACCCATAGTAGCCCCATAGGATAATGCAATAGAGATCCTAGCAGAGATGGAGCACAATATTTAGAGGTCGACTATTGATATTCCTGAGATAGGAATAGATGATATACCTCTCAGGCTTCAGAGACATGCGAGTGGTGTCCCAGGTCCACTCAGGAGATTTCTACGCAAGGTGGCACGTGCCATAGTTTTCTATCATGATCATCATCATGGATAATTGATGGTCAATGTAGATTGAATTTTTATTTTTTGTATCGGTATATTTTAGATCATAAGGTGTTTGAACCATAGTATTAAAAACCAAAACCGGTGACTGGACCGGTGGACCTAATGAACCGGTAACCGGACTGGAACCGGTCTAATCGGTACTGGTCAAGTTTAAACGAACCAATTTTTTAAAAAATACATTAAATAATTATTTTTTAATAAAAAAAATATTTTTAAGATTTGCGACCATGATTCCAAGCCAATAGAGACAAAATATGCAAATTTTGCTCATTTATATAGCATGTAAATGTGAATATATAAAAATGGCATTATGGCACTGATTGCAATACATATCATCGAAAAAATACATATGCAATGAGGCTCCAAATGACCCAAAAAGTCCAAAAACAATGCTACAAGCTATAAGCATTGAGGCCATTGGCCTACATAGTACAACGACAGTCTACTACAAATATACATATATGATATTACTAAATTCTAATTAATGATCAACATTATCACTTGAAAGTTGAAACTTCTAATCATGGTCAAAGTTCCAACTTAGTTGGTTGAACTTGAGTCTCCTGACTCTCGACTGCCAAAATTTGCAACTGATCCAGTCACAAACTTCTCTATTGGTTCAGTGACTTGAGTTTCAAACTTCTAAAGGTATTCTGCCCTAATATGCCCTATTACTTCATTTGGTGCTCCACATGGATTTACATGGCCTCCTATCCCAGCCAAGTGTTGCTGGAACCTCTAAATACCCCGTCCTGCAATAGATTTTTGGTAATATTTGAAAATCATTTTTCCATCAATCATATCAAAATGAGCCCATGCAGTATTCTTGCCTTTTGGAGGCATGATGGCTACTACTTAGCTCAAACTCTATGTTGTTCCACTACTCCAGCAAAAACTCTACTCTCCAAGCTCTCAATCAAACTCACAAAGGCTCAAAATGATATGTGTGAGACAAATGAGAGGGTACCCTTGCCTTTAAAGGATTGGGGAGTGTGTTTTTGGAGGGAAAAAACCCCCCTTTTCCCTCCAAAACCACCCATTACTGGCCAAATCAACTTTTGTGGGTCCTTTTTGTGGTCGTGGTAGCTAACCGACTGGTTTATTGATAATTCGGCTGGTTAGACCGGTTTGATCGGAAAAAAAAGAGAAATGGGGTGCCTGACCAGGTTTATTGACTGGTTTTGACCGACTAGGCTCATGACCGGCCGATTTGACTGGTTACTGATTCAAATCGGCCGATTTTTAATACTATGGTTTGAACCTTTGATCACAGGAGATGTAATATTTTTTGACACAAACTCATCTATCCTAATGATATTACTACCTTCGTTCTCTGAGTATCTTGTTCAAAATGGATTGAATGTTATTTTGATTTACTTTGTTAATGTTTCATACGTCTATTTAAAAATCGATTAGCTAATGCATCAACCAATGTGTTTAAATTTCTGGAAATGTGTTGATATTCGATATAATCAAATTATCTTTCAAAGAGACGAACCTTAAAAAATAATCTTAACAATACTGGATTTATGATAGCATAAACTCTGTTTAAATGTAATACAATGAGTTACGAATCTAACCTAACGATTAAATTTCGAATACCAAATGTAATGGCATCAGATAATAACTCAATGACTGCCCTATATTCTGCAATATTGTTCATTTTTTGACCAAGGCATATCCCATGAATTGAGACTAACTCATTGGTGGGTGAATAGATAACCCAAGTCGCGGAAGAGATGTTCTGTGTACTACAAATTGGCACTATCAGAAAAACCAATGTAAGTTTGAAGGGATGTCGACATCTGCAATATCAAGAGTAATCAAGATAAGCAACGAAAGTAGTAACAACAAAAATAACTAATTCTTGGCACACTTGTCTAATCTAAGGCACACTGTTCTAAAATGTAACTAATATACAAGGGAGATCTTCAGAAGAAAAGTCATGCATAATATCTCTTGAGATAAAGACCATTTCTGGGTTTATCTAAAGAGACCCCTTCATAATCAATCAATTCATAGGCTCCTTTGGCAAGCACACACTTGACAATATAGGAACCATGCCACATCGGTTCGAATTTTCCAGCGCTTAGCTTGTCGTTAGCTTGATCATATACTAAAACTAGGTCACCTTTTGAATGAATGCGAGGGTTAACACTTTGATCATACTAAGATTTAACATGTTTCTTCTGAGCTTCAACAGCTAATACAACAGTGAGACGAGTCTCATATCATTATGCTAGGTATAGAAAGTGTTTCTCCTCTTCAGAGGTAGCTGGTAACAACTCACTGGCTAATTTGAGTGATGGTATTTCACATTCAATGGGTAACATAAATTATAAACCATAAACAAGTTGAAAAGGAGTGAACCATGTAACAATTTTTGCATAGGTACGGTATGCCCATAATACTGAAAAAATCATGGTATGCTAATTAGATTTATGAGTCCTGACAATCCGTTTAATCATGGTGGTTAAAACCTTGTTGACGGCCTCAACTTGACCATTATCCTGTGGGCAATATGGTGTAGAATTATGATAGCATAGGACAAGTTGATCAGAAAGTTTGGTCATCACAATATTTCGAAAATGGCTCCCATGGTTCGTAATGATAGCTTGAGGGACACCAAACCAAGAAATCAAATGTTTGAATATGAAAGTAGTTGCAATTTTTCCATCAACCACGAATGTAGGCATCTACTCCACCCATTTGTTAAAGTAATATACGATGAGAATAATATACCCATGCCCCCCAGCCAAGTGAGTGTTAGGATATTCCGACACATAGGAAATAGTTAAGTATAACTTGGTCTAGCGTAGAGTTAGGTAAAGTGTGTTTCTTTACTATGTATATTTGTAACTTATAATCCGATGGTCATGATTTGTAGTGATCCAACGGTTCACTCTCTCCTCAGTATTAATGACACTTGATCCATGGCTTAGCACCCGATTGGTCCATGATATCTATTTAAAGAGCATGGAGGGTCATTTTTCCGGTAACCATTATGAGAGAAACATATGTAACTTTTCTTTTTATATTAACAAATTTCCCGAAGTGGTTGTGTTGGCTCAGGCCATGGTTTATTTCCCTCTTCGAGGGTTTTAACCACGTGATATACTGGTGTAATGATTTGTGATCTGTTTGTGAGTGGTGACCTTTGGTGTTTGATCTATGGAACTTACCCTGTAAATCCCTACATGACGACTCCATTGGGGAGCCGTGTGGTCAAGACAGAGCGAACTATTCTTTCGCCTTTTACTAAATAATACTTCGATATATTCAAGGTAAAGTTCAGTTCGAGATTCATTACAGTGCAGGAGCATCTCCATTTTTGATTGGTTTCACTGAATCTGATTGGGCTGGTGACCCTGATGATCGAAAGTATACTGTAGGATATGTATTCACTCTTTGTTTAGGACCTATTACTTGGCCTTGTAAGAAAAAAAGTGCCATCTCTCTTTCTTCGGTAGAAGCAGAGTATCATGGTGTTGTTGAAGCCAACAAGGAAGCCATGTGGCTTCATCAGATCCTGTCTGAATTTGGTCTTCATCAACAACATCCAACTACACTTTGGTGTGATAATCAGAGTGAAATTCAGCTATGTAAAGATCTAGTTCAGCATCAGCGTATGAAACACATTGAGCTCCACATACAATTCATCAGAAATATCATTCATGATCGTGTTCTTGAAGTGCAGTATTGTCCAACCAATGATCAACTAGCCAATATATTTACAAAGGCTCTCACATAAGCGAACTTTACCAAAATTCAATCCATCCTTGGAGTTCAAGAAAGTTATCATTAAGGGGGGATAGGCTCTAATGCCTCCTTCCTTCTCCTATTGTGTCACCTTTATAAATCCTTCAATCCTATCCCAAGTTGTTCTTAAGGGGGGATGTTAGGATATTTAGACACATAGGAAATAGGCTCCTTTTGTGTTACCTTTGTAAATCCTTCAATCCTATCCCAAGTTGTTCTTAAGGGGGGATGTTAGGATATTCTGACACGTAGGAAATAGTTAAAGCATAACTTGGTCTAGTGTAGAGTTAGGTAAAGTGTGTTTCTTTATTATATACATTTGTAACTTATAATCAGACGGTCATGATTTGTAGTGATCTGATAGTTCACTCTCTCCTCGGTATTAACGACACTTGATCCATGGATTAACACTCGATTGGTCCATGATCTCTATTTAAAGAGCATGGAGGGTCATTTTTACGGTAACCATTTATGAGAGAAACATATGTAACTTTTTTTTTTATATTAATAAATTGGCTGAAGTGGCTACATTGGCTCAGGGCGTGGACTGTTTCCCTCTTCGAGGGTTTTAACCATGTGATATACTAGTGTATTGATTTGTGATATGTTTGTGAGAGGTGACATTTGGTGTTTGATCTAAGGAACTTACCCTGTAAATCCCTATAGTGAGGGTTACATGTAGTGAAATCGACGCCCCATTTGGCAAAAGGACCAGCAACAATGTTTGGGTGAAGATGAGTCAGAGGTGAATTCATCTTTCGATAAAAAATTTGGCAATTTTGGAATTTTCAAACCGTGATAATACAATCTTTGAATAAAGATGATAGAAAATAACTAGCGCGCAATATATTTTGGGTTGTTGCAAAACCAGACATATAACCGTCACATGATCTAGAGTGCTAATCATTTAAAACCCTTTCAGCCTCTTCGTAAGTTATACATCGTCGAAACATAGAATCGACAGCACGATGATAAAGAGTGTCGCCAACAATATTGTATTTTTGGGATTGGTATCATATTCTACATCAATATAATCATGAAATATCTGGGCGAAAGGTTTGGGTCTGAAGATATATAATGATATCTCCATACCAGGGATCTAAAGTATTGATTAGAAACAGAGATTCATCCACAATAGGATTCTTTGCCACTGTTTTAGACTCAGTATTGGGAAAGTCGCACATAATTTCGACAAACACTAGTGATTTCTTTGACTTGGAATTATCGAAATCCAAATCAAACTCTTTACAAGATAAAAATCCATTTGGAGTATTTTCCCTCGAGAAATTTTTTTGTCAATATGTACATCATTGGGTTGTAATTAGATATCACTGTGGTTTTGTGTGACAATATGTAATGACGAAAACGTTGGACAACTTGAACTTCCGCCAAGGCCAATTTCTCTACATGTGAATACTTGATTTCCATTGGGTTGAGATTCCGACTTAGGTAATAGATTACATGTTCATTTTTAGATTCATCCTCCTAAACAAAAACCATTCCAATCATGGAATCAAAGGCATCTAAGTATTAAAAGTAATCTTGGTGGTAATTGGGCAGCTACAATAATGGTGCATGGGTCAACGCATTTTTAAGTGCATCAAAATATTTATCGACAATCTCATCCCAAATAAATGGAACATCTTGCTTAAAAAAATGGGAAAAACCTTTCATTAACTCTGCATAGTTCAGGATAAACCTACATAAAAAATTTTCTTTCCCGTGCAAACTTTGAAGTTGGCGAAGAGTGGAAGAAGGTGGTAAGTTGATGATAGCCTCAAACTTCGATGGATCGACACGAATGCCCTCTTTCAAAACTATGAACCCCAGTAAACGTATTGATTGTACACAACAAACACATTTGTGTGGACTCAAACAAATTTTGTAATGCCTACATCTCATAAAGATAGCACGTAAGTGTGTAGGATGATATTCTCTACGTAAAAAATAAGCATGTAAATCATCCAGGTAAGGTTGTACAATATGTTTAATATCGTGAAACACATAAGATATAGCTCTTTGAAAAGTTGCACCAAAAATTTTAAGCCCAAACGGTAATTTACAATATGAAAACGTGCCCCAAGGACATATAAACGTTGTTTTAGGTTGTTTGGAAGGGAGTATGTTGATTTGAATGTAGCCAGAAAAACTATCCATAAATGATAATATTTTGTTTCGGGCACAATCATCAACAATTTGATCGTTATAGGGTGTAGGATAGTTGTCTTTCAGAAAATCCTTGTTAATATCCTGATAATCAATACATAATCTGATAGTCCCTTGTTTTTTTGTTAAGGGAACTATGTTAGATACCTAATCCATTAAAGGAATAAATAATAAAATCCTGCTCGTAATAGTTTTTCAAATTCAGCTTTGATTGTTGCAACTTTTCGTGGATGTATTGGATGTAATATCTATCTAATACGGTTAGAATCTGGGTATGTCTTGATTTCATGAATTAAAATATTAGGATCGATACTTGGCATCTCTTCGTAAGACCAGGAAAAAATATCTCAGAATTCTTGAAATAGGGATTTGTAAGTTTTAATGTATTCAATCAAACAATAAAAACCTATATGAATGTTTTCAATAATTCTAGGTTTAATCCATATGTCAATAGGAATTATTGTAGAAATATTTCCCAAATTTGTCTCAGAATCCGAATGTGTGATTGATGTGGGATTCTGAGGTTCCTTGAAATAATCAATTGTCAAGATAAATAAAAAATAATTTTCAAGTTTATCAATATCGGGCAAAAAAAAATATCAATGATGTAGATCGTCCCATGGAAATTCATCTGATGACAAAATTTCTCGAATACTTTCATCAGTAGCGAATACATGTTGAAAGGGATCCGGAAATGATGTCAAAGTTGAGCGTGATATGCAAGATGATTCTTCTCTAATCAAATTCATTAGATCACTAAAAGTTGATGGGGTGTTAGAATATGATTTTATTGCTACATATGCTGATTCAAAAGGACATAAAGGCATATCACCATTATAAGAGTCAAATTAAAATTATAAAGGCACAATCCATGTGTCATAAAATGGCGTTGTGCTTGATGTGATCATATTGATATAGGAAATTGTTCACGATACATTGGGAGAGGGCATAGTGAAAGTTCCCATGAGAGTGGAATCCTTCGTTAGTCCTACACCAACATCTTCGTATGGGATAACTGATTTTCCAACATGCTGGATGCTATCTGTAGAAGTAGGGTCTGAAGAGAAATATGACAACTGATCGATTTTAACAATATTTCCTTTGTGAGGAAACATTATCATTCGAAATACTGATGAACCAACAACAGTCATTGCGTAAGACCAATTGCGACCTAGAATAAGGTTTTAATCAAGAGGGGCATCAACAACTTGCACTTCTAGGTTTACGGTTTTTACATATATTTCTATAGGCAGATCCTGGAGTGTTCCATATGGATGAAATCCTCTTCTGTCAAAGGCTTTATGGATAGTCAGTGATTGGTTGAGTGCTGGAGAACCAAGGTTTTTCCAACAGTTTATCGACATTATACACGTAGATGCCCCCTCATCAATTACAGTACGAAAAAATCGTCTTGATTTGATTAATACTGGAATCTGAAAAGCCATTTGATGTGGGAGTCTAGGTACAAATTTTTTTAGATCAAATACCATTAGGTTCGAGTCTTGATGATCAATAGCTCTGATCGCTGATAATAGTAATTTCCTTTGTGCTGAACAATATTGAAACACTTATAAGGCCAACCTTGATGAAGGGGATATGGCCAAATCTTCAACAATGTTGTAATTTTGAGTAGCTCTCGCTTGTGGATTGAAAGTCGTTTTTTGAAGTACACCTTTAGTATGTGGTTTAATCACTAAATCAGGGTTAGGTTTCTTAATTTGAAGTGGTTTGGAAACTGAAGGAGTTGTTGTTGGTGTTTGAATGGATGATTCAACCTATTTTCCAGTTATAGGACTCTTAGATCCATAGTCTTGAGATCGTGTCGCAACCATGACTTGAGACATAATTAAAATATATGCCAATGATTTGGAAGAAGATCCGATCATTTTGCTATCTTGATATGGAAAAGGATCCTTCAAGACGACAGGTGTGGGTGAACCTTTGAAAAATTTGAGTACCTCGGCCCGATGTGGACACTCTTTGGTATAGTGATCCTCATCATAGATAAGAGAAGGATAAAGAGGTTTCCACTTTTCATTATATGGTTCGGTTTATTCTTGTGTTTTCTCTTTAGGGGATGTGTTTTGTTTATTTTTATTCTTCCCTTTATTCTTATTACCGGATTTAGCTTTAGTCATTGATGAATCTACAACATGAATATCAACAGAAGTTTCAAGGGAAGAATCTCCTTTGGGTGAATCTGGTAGAGTTATTATGGGAGAGGTAGGTTTATATGACTTCTTCTTACTCTTTCTAGTACTAAATGTACCAATTACACCATCTGTAGAATGAGAACCAGAAGGAGTTGCAGTAATTTGACTTGGGCATGGTAAATCACGAATTTTTTCATCTAGAGTACCATAATGTGTGTATCCAAGGTCTAAGTACTGCGCTTGAGCTATGACCTGTTATTTTGTAAAAACAACTCCCTTAGATACGTCTTCAGTGATCTTTGGAAGTAGTGATTTAATGAACCATTTTTCCAAAATTTGATCCGGAATGAAAACCTTCACTAAATTTCGTCTACGTCTCCATTCATGTATGTGATCTGAAATGTATGTAGACATACTCTATTTTAATGAAGTTAAAATTTCCGTGCCATTGTCATAACGAATTGGAAACTGGAAGTGAGTTAGGAAAGATGTTGCTAAAGCATTGAAATTATTGAAAGATTCACGTGGTAATTCGATATACCACTTTGCAGCTAAGCCTATCAATATTATCTGAAAAATTCTTAATCGAATGGAACGATCAATTAAGGAGTTGGATGCGCACCAAAGATGATAAGTCATCACATGATTTGAGGGGTTTTCTCCTGATTTTCCTTCAAAATTAGGTATATCATTGGGCAACTTAGTTGGCATTTTCAACCAGAATGAAAGATAATAAATTGGATCATTCATAAGGCAAGATAAACCTGGTGAGTCTAAAGGTTCAATGAATGGTAACCGATGGTTAGGGTCCTGTTGAGAATACTGATAACCTTGAAGAAAAATGGCAGTATCCAGAGGAGGATATCCAGGATAACTTGGAATATCCTGAGTAGATGGGATTGAAATACCTCCAGGGTATCTAGGGTTAGCCATACCAAACTGAGGTTGAGCTGGTATTTGATATGTATAACCAGGGTATGGTTAACCTTGGTAGACTGGGATTTTTCCTGTTGGTCCATATTGACACTGCCCTTGAAATGGTTGATCCAAAAAATGACCTACAAAAGGTTGGCTTGTTTGAACTGTAGCTGCACCAGATTGTCCTACAAAGGTTTGAATAGTAGTCTGGACAATAGGTCTAGTTTGATGAGCAGTGACTTGAGGGATTTCCTGTGTAACAATTGATGCAGTTGTTTGAAGGGTTGTAGCAATAAGGACTTGAGAAACTCCAGGGATAGGTGTACTTGGTTTTTTAACGAGAGTTTGCACAACATATTGGATAGGATTACTTGGAGTACTCAGACCAGCTTGCTGACTACTAGGTACAGATACTTGATGGGTAATTTGAAGTGTGTGATGAGCAGGCTGTTGGACTTGGGTATAACCAAATTGTTCAGCTGGCTGATCAGGTTGATTATAATGTACTTGTACAGTAGGTTGCAAATGTTTTTAATTTAATGACAGGTTCCACACAATATTAATTCTTAGGTAATGAGCTCCCATTAAAGGTTGCGGTTTATAAGGTTGACCATAACCAGTTTGAGGTATTGGAACATAAGTTTGATAATTTGTTGGATAAGTTTCGGTAAAAGGTTGACCTCCTTGAAAGGATGATTGCTCTTGATAAAACTACTGCCCTTAAGGAGGTTGTTGTCCTTGAATAGGTTGTGGCCATGGAGTAGGGCACTACCCTTGAAAAGGCTGTGGCCCTAAAATAGGGTATTTCCCTTGAAGAGTCTGTCCTTGAGGAATATACTTACCCCCAGGTGGTAAATTTCCACCTTGAGAACGAGCTTTAGGAATATTTCCAGACATCATATAGAATTGTTCCATTGTCAAATTTTCAGTATTAGATTCATTAAGACTAGTTTATTGTGTAAGATTTTCAGAAGAGGGAGATGCTCCTGAGAAAGTACTAGAGATCAACTGGTATCCAGCAGAAACTAATGGACCACCATACAAAAAAATTTCGAGCGATGAAGAAACATGCATGAATCACTTGACATGCTTTATGAAGACATGTAACTACCTTTGGGTATAGAGTAAAAAGGAATGCATCACGGTGAATAATTGAGCCCAGTGCTATGTAGAAAGTCGGTAAATTTTTTATACCAAGGATCTAGTTTAAAAGGAATGTAAGGGTAAATCAGTTCACTATACCTTAGATCTAAAGATTCTTGACGTGAAGGAATTGTGATATGTTCTTAAGTGTCAATAATCTCTTCGATACTAATCAGGCCAGGAGGAAGATTCTCAGTAATGCGAAGCTTCACTTGAGGTGAACGAGAATGACTAGGAGTTCGGGCTATGAACTCTGAAGTTGACTCAAATGAAGTAGATTCGGATTCACGTTAATATATTTTGGGTTAAATGAGTTGAGTATTTTATAACTCACTGGCAGCAGACTCAACTGTAATTACTTCTGAAATTTCTGGCTGTTCTTGATTTCTTCCTACTGTCTGAAGTTGATTAACTTCAAAATCAGGATGTATTATTACATATGTTTCCCCTTGTTCAGTAGACCCAGTTCCCAATTGTTGACCTCTTTCAGATTTATGCTTTTCCAATTGACTCGGTGTATACTTAGGGGGCTTCCCTCCATTCTATGGGATTGTCTCAGTAATTTAGCCACGGTTAATGTTTAACACACGAAATATAATTTTATTTCAACAAAATACCCCTAAGGTTGATAAGAAAACAAGCAATTTGAACACATGCCTACAAAATCTCAGAGAAAAACCATGCACAAACAATATGTTTCCACACTAAAGACACTAGTTGGTGATGAAATCCAACATCGTAGAAGTTAATGTGGAAACTTGGCGGTTGGAACAGTTACCCGACAACCTGTTTATTGAAACATTCTGATGCAATTCCCTCCACTTATGCTATCTCGAAGTGAAGAGTACCCTCCAGAAAGTCCAAGTGAGTCTAGCCGACGTCTGTTCTAGGTATAATGGGACCTTCCCTCCACCGTCACCTTGGGAAAAATCCTAAATATTATGGCCACTAAGGTCACCAGAACCTAGGGGAACAATCTACGATCTGATATACATGCAAGGGCAGAGTATCAAGTTCAATCCCCTTGAAGGCTCCTTGACATGGTAAATTCGACGTTCACCAACAAATGACCCAAGGCTCCTCGACAATGGCTAATCTGAGGTTTATAGTTTGTATTACATGCACATCTTCTATCTTCACCAATGAGATAGGTACGATTACCTCACTGGGTCTGACATGATCTTGTGCTTGACTCTTTTAATAAGAGATTCCCAGAGTACAAATGCAACAATTGGATTTCCCTACTGCAAGATTCTACCACGATTCTACTTGTTTTTTTTACTGCTTTGGAACATTTATTACAACCTATTCTAAAACACTGGCCTAAGCTATATTTGTGGAATGAGCCCTAGAAAATGTAAAAATGTCTAGATTGATTTTATTAGGTGATGTATTTATTTGGATGTTATTTAAGACAAAGGGTATGGAATTGAAACTTTGATGATGTTGTGACCCAATGAAAAATAATCTAAATGCATCAATATGACAAATGCAACTCTTTCTTTTCAATAAATTATATTTAGGAGAAATTTGAGATATTTACTGAATTTAAAATACAAACTTCCTCATTCGTAAACAAAATCCTTTTTGAAAAGAAGACAATTTCATTAAGAGATAAATTTCTAAATATGATAAATTTCTCTTTTCCCATAAAATTCCATTGACAATAATTAAAACCAGTGATCTGAGGCAAAAAAAGGTATATTCCATATAGAGCAGTAGTAAACCAGGGAAAACCCTAACTTGTGAAATGCAACAGGGATTATTCACACAAGACTCAAAATTGCTGAAAGGGAGTTCTCACACAAGATCTGAAAACTAGAATGGATCAGGGAAAACTTGAAGAATTTGGTTATTTGGCTCTGAAAGAGAGAAATTTATATTTTTCAAAACTTTCCAGGGGTTTCACAACTTATCAGTTGACAACAATGTGCATGCGCACCGGATTGAACTAACAAGTTGCGCAGGTTGCCGCTCTGTCTTCCACAGAAAACCACGTAGGCAAAGGAAAAGTTGGAAAAAATAAAATATAAGATTTCTTCTCACAGAGTCTAAAAATTTATCTACCCAAACACACCTAGAGAAGTCAAAATCAGAAAACTAAAGTTTCAAATTAAACACAAAAAAAGAAAACTAAGCTCTGGTCCCTAGTATGGTTGCCAATTTGTTACGAGGATTAATCCCTCTTGCGGATAAGAGCTATCTCCCTAGTACTCCAACAAGTAACTAGAAACAAAGATCCATTTGAATACCTCTTTCTATAGATTATTTATATTTTAAGATCATTATAATAGTAAAGTAGAGAGGACATGCTCCTACCTTGAAATCCAAACATCTAATGTAGCCCTTTGTCCTATTGCTCCAAAGTAGTTCTACAATGATGAGTAGAACTTGCAATCAAAGAAAAGAAAAATAATAAAAGAATCTGCAACATATAATAATAAAAAATACTAATCAAACTTAGTGATCAAGGAATATAAGTATTGAAATCATTCCCATTAATTCAGAAACAAGACAATGAGAAAAAAATATCCATATGTATTATCAATAAATTAGAAAGAGTAATCTTACAACCCGATGCCTTGATGTTGTATAGATTTCTCCCAGGGTTCAAGCAATCGTTCTCCTTCAATATGATAATCCTTCCTCTCTAGAATAACCATTATGAAGTCATGGGCACAAAGGTGTGATAATCAATGTGTCAACAACAACTCAATAGTATAGAGAGTATGCACTCTATGAACTCTCTTTAGCTTAGAAACTATGCAGATCAGTTTCTATCATTCACAATCTACTCCAATAGCTCTAATCTCTTGAACCTGAAACTTGAGCTCAATATATAGGGATATTGAGGTAGTTTTAGTTCCATAATGAGAGGGATGGGTTCCTCCCATGAAGGGATTTGAGCTCCTTGGAACATGGGATAAACTCCATGAGTGGAGGGATAAAGCTCGATCTGGCGTGATTCTCAAGGCTTCCAGTTGGGGGAATATTCAACCAACTAGGCTTCTAGAAGTTACTTTTTATTTTTACTTTCTTTTCACGAGTGTTATCACTCATAAGTTTAAACACTTTCATTGATAGGGTTCTACATGTCATTCACCTAGGTTCATGCTGTCTCATAGTCATTTTCATGAAATAACTGAAAAAATTTCATTTAATGATGTCTACCCACCTCAAACCATGTCATATCATTAGAATCTACCTCATCTCATTTATTTTTCATTCCCACACTTTTAAATCACAAAATATTTCACTTGTTAGTTTTACACAGTTTCATAGCGAATTATATGGTAAATCAACAATTTTCGCTACGAAACTCCTGAAATGGTTTTCGATATGAAACTGGGTTTTTCTTGCAAAGAGTGTCAAAGCAGTGTGAGCTGTCAAATTTTGAGGGATTAAGACAAAGGTGAGGTCAGCTAAGTTAGTTTTCATAATTCCCAAGCATGCAAGATCATATGTTGTCTCATCATTGTTTTTTGTGGTCACATGTGTCATCATCCTCCCTCAAGTTGTCAAATTAATTTTTAAAAAAATCAACCAAGCTCCTCTTTTTCATTAACCCTTCAACCTTTGCATGTATCATGGATTTTTCACCTTGGAAGAGTCCAACCCATTTCAAAACAACTCTCTATCAATTTGTTTCTTTAGAGGTGTCACATGTTTAAGAAGGCAACTTGGTTATAAAGGAAGATGGCCATGAAGGAGAAAGAATAAAAAGGAGGATCTGTGCTTAGATATAATCCTATGGACCTTGATCTATTCATGGAGGACCCTAGATTTTCTGAAAAATTCACCAATTCAAGTTGCTTGAATTTCTGCTGGAGCTACAAGAGAATTTGTTGTGTTTTTGGACTGTGTGAGAAGTAAATTTCAAGAGAAGATTATCGATGAACAAAGATAAATTATGCAATATTGAGAGAGGTTATTATAAATCAGGGAACAAGGAACAATAACCTCTTTCAATGTTTTTCACAGGTGCTACCAATTGGGAGATTCGAAGAGGTATTTGGGACCTATTTTCAGAATTTAGAATTTTCCTGTTTTAGACATGCTTTTCTAATGCAGATTCCCGACGGCTGGAGATGGGTTTCATAAAAACAAGAGAGGTTTTTCTTCAATATTAAATTATTTAAAAAATTATCCTCCCATTTTTCAACATCTATCAAGGATAGGGAGATAGGAGCTCATCTTTGAACCTTATTGTTTTAGAAAAACATAGTCATTTTATTGATAAATAAACTTGCTAAAGGTGAAAGTGATGCTTTCTGGAGAGGGTAACAGGCATTTTGAACCAATTTTGCATGATCATACTTAATAATATAAATTTTTATACCTATAGGTCAAATTTGGAAGAAAAATGTAGAAATTTTAATTTTCTCCATA
The DNA here is from genome assembly GCA_034641835.2 of Pinus albicaulis. NCBI lineage: Eukaryota > Viridiplantae > Streptophyta > Pinopsida > Pinales > Pinaceae > Pinus > Pinus albicaulis. The sequence continues at coordinate 53,159,024 of CM076573.1, read as the reverse complement.
TTCACGTAGTTTCATAGCGAGTTCCAGGCTTAAAGGCCAAAAAACACTACAAAATTTCTGAAGAATGTTTTTTTTCTTTAAATTTAGTTTTATGGAGAACTAAGGAGGGTTTTTGATAGTATTTATATATTTTGACCTGACAAATAATTTTGGGCTAGCAAAGGTGGCAGAAGGAAAGGTTAAAAGACAGAAATAAGCTCACTACTAAACTACGCTACGAAACTGCCTAAAGATGCTTTGTTTTGTACCAAGGTGTTTTTGAAGGGTTTTTTAAGGTTAGAAAGGCATATGGAATACTAGCAAGACACGTGGATGTATCCAAATAGATAATGAGACATCTCGTCAAATATTCATTACTTGGCATGTGTGTCATTCATACAAAACATCATGAAGACAAAATTATTCTTAATGTTAATCCTTTCCTAGAAAATAGGACAACTGTTGCTAAATTCTTGGGGGAGTACATTCATTTCTTAGTCATGGAGAATGCCATTTGAGCATATCATCTCTATCTATGTAATTTTCCCACTATTGCAGATAAGTGAGTGTAATAAATGAAAGGTGGAGTCCTATTAGGCTTGTAAGTCTTAAGTAATTAGGTGTCTTTTTAGTTTCAAAAATGTAGTTTATGGTTAAGATAGGTGTCAAAGTTGATAGTTCAATGGTCTATCCAGCTGGAAAGATCCTATGTAATGGAAAAAATCCTATTAATAGGAAAAACTAGGAAGGAAAGAAGGGGATGGGAGATGATAACTTGACACTACCACTGTTGTAATTTTTAATCAGAAATATACAGTTGCAACATGCCTATTTCATAACTGAGATTATTCTCTTTATTTTTATGTAAGTTTGTTATATAAGTATTTTACTTTCTCTCAAGTGTTCTAGTTGTATAATCACTTGGAATTCATGATTACATGCTCCAACTTTCTTTATACACCTAGTCTGATATTTTGTCATGTTTTATTAGTTTTCTTATGTATAATCACTTGGAATTCATGGTGACATGCTCCAACTTCCTGTATACATATAGCTTGCTATTTTTTTCCTCATGTGTGGTTTAATAAGAATACAATTTCCTTAGCTTCCATGGATAAGTTGACTTGTGACTTAGTCTTCATATCAACTCCATAAGCCCAATGGTAGTAAACCCTTTACATCTTTCACCTACACACAAATAACACATTCAATCCAATTCAAAGTTAGCCATCTTATTTCAAGATTACTTCATTGAAAATCATTTATTCTTCTTTTGAGATAGCCCTCTTAGACTAGATAGGATAATTTCTAGTTGCAAGTGGTTTGAAAGAGTTACTCCAAGTTGACCATTGAAGCAGCCCAACAGGAAATCAATTTGGTGATAACAACGGGGGTGCGCAGGTATTAGTGGCAAACAAAGCAACGATCGCCACGGCTAATAGAAGTATCATCAACACATTCATAGGGAAAGGCTAGTAAAACTGCATAGGCAGAATTTGAAGGGTTCTACGGAGCTTTTCTCCATTTTCCAAGACTTGATTCAAGAACATGAGTGTTTCTGACCTCTAAGGGAACATGATATGTGTAGAAATTTGAATAAATAATATATTATTCACTGAGATTCTCCTGATCACAAACTATTTTAACTTCATGCACAATAAAGAAACACTTCTACCATTGATCATTAATTGCGGAAATAAAAACAATCGCATGCGCACATTAAAACCATAAACAATCACACATATGAACACAATATTTCATGGGAAAGCTTAAAGCTGAAAACCCCAAACTATTTGTATATTATATGTCATAGAGATCATGTAAAAATCATTATACAAAGCTCCTCACAAGCTCTCAGTACAATCTCCAATTGCTACACACTAATCAAGCTAGATCTAGCAAATCACATGCTCCAATCTCTGCCACCTGATAGCCTGCCTCTACTGCATAATCAATGCTGAAGAATGGCTCATAAATAACTTTGAACCACCTGGCTTGTACTGCACAATCCTCATTGGCATCTCCAATCACTGGTTGTTGCAAATCATGCAACAGTATAGTCACAACTGATAGTCACACTACTCTTTCACCTATCTCTTCACTGTTCTCCACTGAAACTGTCCATGCACTGTAGTTAACTGATGTATTATTTAGTTGATTAATGATTTATTGTTTTTGAATTAATTAGTTAATTAATTCACTCCACTCTCACTAGTGTATCAATCAGTTAGACTAGATACAACTAGCTCAACTATGTTTAACTGAGTTAAACTGAACGCAACTCCACCAACTACTTCTATAACTCCACCAAACTCTGTCACATGAGTTCTAACTGAAGTCCTCCATGAAATATCTCCAGTAAACCCTTAGGAATAGCGTAATTCCTTCTGTCATCTCCTGTGCCATATCTGTGCACTTAACTGAAGTGCTCCAAGAGAATAAGATAATGTTTAGAGTCCAAATATTATTAAGAGCTAATGATATTCGACATATCTATTTTTAGACTTGTAATGTAAAAGTAGATTCCTCCCAATATGTCTAAAACTAGAAGTCCATCTATTTTTCCAACTTGACCAACCATCCACAAATAGCATACTGAAACTCATAGAATATGATCGACATGTCTAAAAATAGACATAGTCTAAAAATAGACTTTGCGCCAAAAATCACTTGTGTGGGCCCCACCTAGTTTAGGTGATTATTTTCCAACTAGGATCAGGAATGATGTTTCAGGATGCCTCCTTCACTGTTTCTTGTTGCAATATTCAACACTCCCTCTCAAAAAGAAAGGACTATCTTTGCATGCGACATGAAACTCCATGCATTCGCCCTACAACCTTTGCAAGTGCCATGCAACTCCATGCATCTGCTCTGCAACTCTTCCGAAATTGAATAGGCTCCAAAAAACTCAATCAATATGATGCATCTATCATCAAAGTCTTCGACTTCTGCTTAGCTACTGCACATGTCTTCAGGAACCACTGCGTTGTTGAACTCTGCACCCATGCACTCTGCACTTGCTGTCAACTCTGAACCGCGCTCCAGTATCCAACACTGTCACTTTGATATTCCTGCATCAATCCAAATGATCATGCTATTGCTGCTCTGTGGGCACCTCATAGCCAAATTCAATTCATGAGATCCACACCATCTCATGAATCCTTCCCAGAAATCTCCTCTTGGGATTAATCATGCATGTCGCCCCACCTCTCACTTGGTGGTATAGCTGCATGCACTCCCTCTGCCCATCTGGCATGAAATTTCTCTGCATGAGTGGTTTCTCCCACTCCATGATCCTCATCTTGTGGCTGCTCCACATCCCGAGGTTCACTCTTACCTGCATGCAAAACTTGCTCCCTCTCAAGCATCAATTGCATGTCTTTCTTGCACTTCCCAATAGTAGGAAGCTCCGTAGACATCCCATCTACTTCAAGTCTGTAGAGATTCTTTGCTCGAATCCCAACCTTCTTGACTTGTCCTGTTGCCTTGTGCCAAAGGAAAACTTTTCCTTCACTAAAGACAACTTCATACCCTTTATCCTCTAACATTGCGACTGAGATCAAATTCTTCTTTAAAACTGGAACATGCACTACATCTTGTAAAAGAATGAGTTTACCTGACTCCCTCTGAAAGGTTATGGTACCAATTCCGGTCGCATTGTATCGTCCATTGTCACCCAACTCAACATGCAATTGGAGATCTTTCTCCACCAAGTCACTGAAAAGATTCACATCTCCCGTCATGTGAAAGGAAGCGCCACTATCAAAATACCACCCCGATCCCAATGCACTAGACACCATGCATGCGATCAATGAGAAGTCCAGCTCAAATTGCGAGGCAAGAGCCTCACCAGCTGCAACTCCAGCAGCCTGATTTTTCTTCTTCTTCTGTGGACAATGCGTGGTGAAATGCCCATGCTCGTGACAATGAAAACACTTCACTTTGGACATGTCACGCTCTTTACCATCCGCACCGGATTGAGAAGCATTATTCTTACCCTTCCCCTTCCTTGCTTTGGCAGCCAAAGCACAATCCTCTTCATCATCATTCTTTGATGAAGATCCATCCTTGGTATCCCGCCTTATCTCCTCCTGCACAAGATCCGACCAAAGTCGCTCCCATCACAGCTGATTTCTCAGATACATTGTGAGTGCGATGGAGTCACTCTTAGGAAGCCCAGGGAGAGCCAAGCTCACCAAGTCCTCGTCATCCATGATAGCTCCCCACACTTCCTAGCTCATCTCACCGCATTGGATGAACTTCGCTGAGGTACTTGGGCATGCGTAAGCCTTTCTCCATTTTTATGTTCACGAGTTTATCCTTGAGCACTTGACTTCCTCTTGGTGGCTCTTGCTTTGAAATAAATCTGTAGGCACTCACATCAAGAATGGAGAAGCACACCATGAAGGCTGGACACTATGTGATCCTTCACACCTTCCAACAGAATCCTTCGACACTTTGTTGTCTTCTTTTGCCATGCGTCAAGTACGGCAACATTGCTAGAAGTAGGTTTTGGAATTTCTGCATCTATGAACTCCTTCAACCCATTGTCATCTAGCACCGCCTCCATCCTGTCCTTCCATGCAATATAATTCGACCTGCCCTCAAGGGCATACTCCAATCACAATCCATTGAAAGACATCTCAACTTCGACACCAAGAAAACACTGCTGCAAATTTGAATTCCACCAGCACAAAACTCAACCGCTTCAATGTTTTGCAATTGCTCCAATGATCAATATCACTCTGATACCATGTAGAAATTTGAATAACTGATATATTATTCATCGAGATTCTCCTGATCACACACTATTTTAGCTTCATGCACAATACAGAATCTCTTCTACCATTGATCATTACATGCGGAAATAAAATCAATTGCATGCGCACATTAAAACCATAAACAATCACACATATGAACACAGTATTTCATGGGAAAGCTTAAAGTTGAAAACCCCAACTATCTGTATATTATATGTCATAGAGATCATGTAACAATCATCATACAAAGCTCCTCACAAGCTCTCAGTACAATCTCCAATTGCTACACACTAATCAAGCTAGATCTGGCAAAACACATGCTCTAATCTTTGCCACCTGATAGCCTGCCTCTACTGCGCAGTCACTGCTGAAGAATGGCTCATAAATAACTTTGAACCACCTAGCTTGTATTGTGAAATCCTCATTGGCATCTCCAATCACTGGTTGTTGCAAATCATGCAACAATATAGTCACAACTGATAGTCACGCTGCTCTTTCACCTATCTCTTCACTGGTCTCCACCGAAATTGTCCATGCACTCAAGTTAACTGATGTATTCTTTAGTTGATTAATGAGTTTATAATTAGTGAATTAATTAATAATTAATTCACACCACTCTCACTAGTGTATCAATCAGTTAGACTAGATACAACTAGCTCAACTATGTTTAACTCAGTTAAACTGAACACAACTCCACCAACTACCTCAATAACTCCACCAAACTTTGTCACATGAGTTCTAACTGAAGTCTCCATGCAATAGCTCCACTTAACCCTTAGGAATAGCGTAATTCCTTCTGTCAGCTCCTGTGCCACATCTGTGCACTTAACTGAAGTGCTCCAAGAGAATAAGATAATGTTTAGAGTCCAAATATTATTAAGAGCTAATAATATTCGACATATCTATTTTTAGACTTGCAATCTAAAAATAGATTCCGCCCAATATGTCTAAAAATAGAAGTCCATCTATTTTTCCAACTTGACCAACCATCCACAAATAGCATACTGCAACTCATAGAATATGATTGACATGTCTAAAAATAGACATAGTCTAAAAATAGACTTTCCGCCAAAAATCACCTGTGTGGGCCCCACCTAGTTTAGGTGATTATTTTCCGACTAGGATCAGGAATGATGTTTCAAGATGCCTCCTTCACTGTTTCTTGTTGCAATCTTCAACAATATGGATGGTGATAGACCCATATGAACAGTTAAATGTCATGGTGACAAAATGTTGTGTAACATTGACCCTACTACAGTCAACTTTTTTTAAAGATTACTTCTTCTAGTGACTGTAAAAGTGTTATGAGATACATTATTAGGATCAATAATGTATTATCACAAAAGGAACAATATATGATTATTCCCATAGTTGTTTTGTTAATTCCAGTTGCTTATATTTCTGATTGTGCATCTGATGTGATAACAGGAGATAGGTACAAACTATACAAGCTCAGGGGGAGCTGAAGTTGTGAAATTTCAATATTTCACTTTCTATTCACGAGTTCCTACACAGACAATCACATATATTTTTCTATGATATACAAACAATGGCAAAAAATCAAGAAAAGACTCTAAGATGCTTCAGACAATTATTATTTGGATTTCTTGTTTTGATGTTGATGGTTACAGTCTGCTGATGTTACTTATATGTGATATTGAGTTATTATGATCTATGAGTGGGTACAACATGAGATTGATGCTTTTCTAGTTAATAAAGATGCTTTGCTGTCGTCAGATCTGACAGTGAACAAGTAGCACAGGTTCAGGGGGAGCATTAGCCTTGTTTCTAATGATGCATTGTTGTCATTATGTTTGCAATGTTGCTGAAGAAACTCTTGTAGTTGGTTGAATGATTCTATGTTCATCTTATTGAGGTCATTTGGTCTTGGCTATAAAAGTCATATTTGTCATTTGATGTAAAGGTCATGTAAAGACCAATAATTTAATTTCTGTTATACTTATTCATGTTTTGACTATTGAAGATAAAGTCAATTATGTATGTAATCCCATGATGGTAGATGATGTTATGATATATAACCCCACTTGGTTGGGTGATTGATGTAAGTTTGAGTCCTTGGTGATAGTAAAGGTAATATTCATTTGAGTCATAGAGTCATGTACTTCATTGAAAATATTTTAGAAGATTCAACATGTACTAAGGGGGAGCATGATCGGTATATAGTGTAGATCAAATATACAGTGTCCATGTCTCTACAATAAAAGAGAAACCTTCATTCAACATTGGTCAGCCCTTTGCCCATGATTTCAAAGGGGGAGAGTAACTTGGTGTTTGAATTGAAAATATTGGTGCTTAGATTGATGTGTTTTACAGGTATCTACAGGTTGTGGTGACCAAACACCAAAGTGGTTTCCATCAAGTCCAAAGGGGGAGATTGTTGGAATTATGAATAATGTGTTGTCCTTGATGGAAACCTACTCGATGAGTTTTCTCTTGATAGCATCCTAATTGATTCAGATGTCAACATGATGTATCTACAAAGGAATGATGAAGGTAAAGTTTGATGAAGTATACTCATGTTCTGTGAAGAAGATCCCTGTATGTACGTAGGTATGATGAATATAAGTTGTGTATACACAGGTTCTGTGAAGCAAATTTGTGTACATACACAAGTATGACGAAGAGAAGTCGCATATACGCAGGTTCTGTGAAGAAAAGTCGTGTATGTGCATAGGTTTTATGAATCAAAGTCATGTAAATTTTGCACGCTATGGTTTAATAAATACCAAGGGTCCTTACCATGGTATTTTCCCACAATATTGAGCGGAGTAATGGCTATTAGATCCCATCAAGGATTACCATCGACATAAGTTTGGTTTTGAACTATGGTATTGGCTAAGGCTTAACTATATAAGAAGGTGAAGATCAAAGTGATAAAGGTGTGCATGTGTGAGGGTGATTGATGAATACTTCGATATTAAGTATGATTGCATCGTATGGGATATTGATGAGTGGTTGATCTGAAATAAATATGCACCCGATAAAACAATGATGGATCAGGCTTAATAGACCTAAAATGACTATGAATGGTATGATCTACTTATGGCTTGTTTAGATCTGTGGTATGATACTTGTTTATTACTGTGTATGTCTGAAGTTCTGAAGTGTTGCACAACTATGAGTTGATAATCGAAAATATTTACAAGGTTTTGTATCTGGTAAGGCGTGTGGATACACAAATACTCTTCTAAGAAGTAGCGTATCGATTCTGCAATATGGGAAGATCTATACACGAGTTTCATTCTAGAAAATTTCATATACACATAGAAACGCTTTACGATAAGCGTGTATGAAAGTTAGGGTTTGTGCTGAAGAATATGTTTGATTAGTCTAATCAATATTGTTGTGTTTTTGTTGTCTATAAATGAAGTCTTCATGCTGATCTGGGTTTAATAGTGATGTTTTGAGTATTGATGATGCTATTATATGTATATGATTGAAGATCAATGATTGGTTGTTTTATTCAATAATTTAGTGATTGGTTGAATGATTTGGTACAATGATTAGTTTCAGTTTTGATATATGGTATTGGGCTTGAATGATGGTAGTGGTTCCAGTCTGAAAATTTGATGAAAAGTGGCGTATAGGTTGTAATGTGTTGAAGTATGTGGATCCAGTGTGAAAATTTATGAAACGTGGTCCATGATGGTGTTGAGGGTTGGAGCCTTCAGTGAGGAAGTAGAAGCTTCTTGCTAGTAGTATTTGGTGATCAGATCAGGGGATTGGAGCTCCCTTCTAGTGGGTGCTGGTGTGGGGTCGCTGATTTGTCACCATTTTCACTTGTTTTTGTCATTCATTATGCCATTATTTCCAACCATCCATTGCACCATTTCCCTCACCTGCCACCATTTTTACTATAATTCTGCAAATGTGTCTTTGTATGTTTAAATGATTAATTAACATTTTTTCCCTTTATTTTTAGTAAATTAAGAATAATTTTGCATGATTTTAACTAATGTCAGTTTAGCAAGTTCAATTGGCTACATATTTGTCAAGTTTCTGTAGCTACCTCCATGGTTGAGGTAGTGGCACCACTCTAGAATGAAACCGAAACTTGGAAATGGTTTCTAGAAGCTCCAATTTTGATTGTGATTGGTCAAATTCCACCCCGCTCGCACATGAAGACCTCTAGACAAATATCAAGGGAAAATCATAGCAGTTTTGAACAGTCAACTTCAAATGCGTTTTTTTTGCAAACGAAATCAAATCTCGCAAAACAAAAACATGGGTTTTGTTCAGAACATGCCCAATTAAGTTCTTAGTGAGCATATTTTCCAAATATGTTTCAATTCAGGAGATATTTTAGTTGCTTTGGAACCCTATTTTGTAAGTTGCATGAAGCAACAGTGCTGACCTATCAAAAAACCAAAAATAAACAAGGATAACCAGGAGCACATGTTGGAAACTAAGGATAATCATCAAGCGAGTCTGAGCATATCAAGGAAGAAGTGATCTTCATGAGTTTGTTTGCAACTTCCCCTCTTCAGTGACGAGTCGATAACTAGAGAACAAAATTGATTAGGAATCAATAATAAATCTGTCAACCATGAGTAGCTATTATCTCGGATCCAAGTCTGATATTTTGAAGCCTTTAAAACATTATAAATAGGACCGAGATTACGAAATTGGGGAGGGGATATACTGTTGGTTATAATGTGATTGTAAATTTGCGATAAAACTCTGTCTTATTTTGTTACCTGAATGAAGACACACTTTGAACTTCCAATGCGTAGTTATTTGATATTTGGAGTCCAAATCATCTTTTGTAGAGGTCCCCTACAACAAAACAGGTTCTATTTTACTTCTGTTCTTGCAAATTTAAATGCTTTGGTAGTTCTAGTTTCATAGATGTAATTGTTTTATTTTCATGTATCTCATTCTCGTTTGATTCAATTAACTCTGTCATTTATTTAAATTATTCCCTAGAATTCAATAGAAATTTATGTAGTTATTTTCCAGCTTTTCATAACAGATATTTTTTATGGATTGAATAGATGTTAAAATATTTCCAGAAAGTTGTTTCATTTCCAACAATTCTTTTTCAATATATGCCAAGCTAACATAGATTTATTTTCTAGAGCTACAATAATTCTCTTTTTCATGAATGTATACCTTAGATCAGATTTCCTTCTTTCATATAAAAAATAGAAGATTTCTTTCAATTAGATAAATTTGTAATTCTCTTTTAAATAAATTTCTTTCTTGCAATTTAAGTAGTTCATCTTTCACTGCAATTTAGAGATTTTAAATCTGTAATTGATTTCTAATGATTTCAATAATTTAAGCAGATGTTAATTTTCATTAATATATATAGATATATATATTCTCAAAAAACTAAAGTTGTTTTTTTCCCTAAAAATTTAACAAGAAAATTGGTTAAGATTTAGGAACATATTTAACTCACTTAAATAGAATTAAATCATCACAATCTTTTACATTTTATCAAAAATGAAAAACACAACATAAAATGACAATCACTATAATAAAATAGGAATAAGAGAAGCTCTTAGCATATATAGTGCATTGCACTTCATAATTTTACCAACTCTGGTCGATAATTTATGATAGAAATTTAAGACATTAAATTGACAAAACAACTGGCAAACAAGATCAGGGGGTTGAAGCTGTTGGAAATACTGAGAGAGGGGGGGGGGGGGTGAATTAGTATTCCTTTCAATTAGAGCATTAGTTAATCTTAAATTATTATCAGTGCTTGTACAAAGATAGTAGAAAAGAAGAGGAACACAAATGCACATAGTTTTTAAGGTGGAAACCCACTCTGGGACAAAAACCACCTAATGCTTTTCTAATAATTCTTTAATATTCAACTCCAATTGAAAATAAAGCTCAAACTTCCTAGAATGTAGAAAAGCATTCTTCTCCAGCTCCCACTGGATGGATGCTCCAATGCCTGAGATTCTTCAGTAGTCAACTGAATGGATACCCCAACACCCAATGAGCTACAACTCACCCTAGTACCACCCTAGCACCCTATAGAAGAATAAAAGAAGAATGGACTCCCGTACCTAGGAAAATGGTCCACTTTACAATGATATAGAATGATGTAGAAGAAGAAGATATACTAGACCATAACCCCAACTTTGACACAACCACCTAATGATGATCCTAGACCTCCCAACACTGCCTCTTCAACCCTTGGCAGATAGACACTAGTACAATTTTTACAATAATGTATTTACAATGACTTAGTACAAAGATATATTTACAATGATTGTATGTAGTGCTGCCCCCTTGAAGACTTCATATGATGAAATTCTTACTGCTGTTATGCACCTTGGTTTCTACTCTTGTCATGCTACCCTCTGCTACACCTTACTTTTCTTTGCTACCGTAGAAAATCTGGTCCTTTGCAACCCTTGACAACACATGATCTAGCTTTTTCTTGCCTTCTAGGAGCTCGATATTGAATCTGGTGTATCTCTGTTATTTCGGATCATAAATATATGATTTTAAGTCTTGTAGTAGTCCTCTAAGTATTCTTTCCAATGCCACAGGTCTTATCCAATTTGGATTCTTCAAGAGAGAGTTATACCCAATCTCTCACAATGCCCTAATTATGGACTGTTTTACCAGAGCGCACTTGTATGGCATGTCATGTGTCACTGTTTCTTCATTTGGCTCTGCAATTGGTAGTGAAAAAATTAAAGAATGTGCAATATCTTCCAATTTTTACGGAATTCCAATCCGATACTCAGAGAGAGAGTTATGATGAATTTACCAAGGTCACTTCTTTGAGAAGAATTTCAGGAGCCTGTAAAAATCCTGACTTCCACAGATCATATCTCCAAAAATATTTCGTACCTGGATCTGAAATTTTTACAGAAGCTTCCTCAGGATTTCGGCTTTGCCTCATAAAAATTTCAGCTTTTGAACCTTTGTAGAAAAAAATTTAGAGTGCAAATTCCACGATGACCTGTTTCAGATGGCGAAATCCCTTACATAAGGAGGAAATGAAGATCATAATTTATATAAATGCTTAAGTTGAGAGGGGCTTCAACAAGTGAACGTGTGAGGGATTTTAGGAGCTTAAAAAATATTAATCATTACTTTTCAATGACCCATGCCCCAACCCCATGGGGTTTTAGCCCACTAACTAGGGTTACAAACTTCAAACATGAATATCTCTCAGACTGTGAAGAATTACATGGCGTGCCATATATCAACGGAAACATCTAGAAAAGAAGAAACCACGAAAATCATTATTGACCCAGTATATATTAATTTGGTAGGTCAAAATTCCCATGAAATATTGTGTTAGCCCCTGGTGCTTCTTGGGTTGACATCAATGACAACCGCTGATCAACAGAAGCTCCCTTCTAGGAGGAGTTGGAGAATGAGTGAAGGTTGTAGCCTTCTTCAATTGGGTGCCTACATGATGGTATAATTCTATGCCAGTACAATATTTTATGAAGTTTTCATTATAATAAAATTCAAGATAGAGACGGCAACAATGGTGGTTTTATCCCAAATTGGGTTTCCACCTTAAATCCTCGTGTTCATGTGTGTTGATTATGTGTGATGCTTTATTATGTTATTAATGCACATGTTTATTTCTTATCAAATGTCTTATGAATCACTAATGCACTATTTTAAGCTAAACAAATGAATATTTAACTGAATTATAAGCTTACTGAATATACGCTAGTTGTCTGCATAACAGTCGCGTACACACGCAAGTTTCCTTCAGTTTAGTAAAGTTGCATACATAAATCAAAATAAGAAAAGAAAAAGTTTATTTATGTTTTAAAATAATGATTCACTCCCCCCTCTTAGTATTTTTCCCAACAAGAAAAGGAAATCAAATTTAGTTACTTTGCGATGTTGGATGGCAGTTCCAAAATATCTATGTTAGGTAATTTGGTTGGCTCATGATCAAGTAATATTCAACTAAATTTGGCCCAATATGAACTCGTTAGTGACTCAAAGCTTCAAAATTTTTATTAGAGACAATCTCAGCCAAGAGATTTGATCCAGGTGAGATAGACAATATGAACCTTATTGAGAAAGACTAGTTCAAGTTGTACAAACGAAAGGATCATGTTGACAATTTCATCATTAAACATCATGTATCAAATTCTGATATCTTGCATATGGAACCTAATGAGTTTTAGAGTTTTAGGAAATGAAAAAATAGGTTCACAATGTTTTTTGATGGAGCATTGAAAGGAAACTCCAGGGAGGCTAGAGTGGGAGGGGTTTTTTTTGGCCTCGAAAAAAATCCAGAGATGAAATATGCTTGGGGGCTAGGGATATCAACCAATAATCAGGTGGAGTTCCTAGGTCTATGGCAGGGGTTAGAATTGGATTTAGAAATGAAAATCAAAGAGTTTATGGTGTGTGGTGACTCTATGATAGTAGTCCAGTAGGTGATTAGAGCCCAAAGAGACCCAATGTTGATGCAAACTCCCATGCTGCACCAAATGTGTTTACCAATCTCCAAGTTTGAAGAAATTTAGTTCTTCGATACCAAAAGGGAACTCAATGTGGAAGTTGATTCAATGGCCAATAGTGGAGTCAATCTAGGAGAAGGAGTGATGGAAATCAATAGTTCTACTTTAAAAAAACTTATTCCATGAGTTCAAAAATTTTAACTTAATAAAATTTGGACCCAACTATGAAAGAAGGTATAAAGGATATTTGTCTTTGGGTTCGACACCAAAGGCATATAGGAAAAATCCAAAGGAGAAGGACGAACATCAAATCCCATCAACATAATATCAAATTCTAGTGGAGCTAGATGAGTTTTAATTATTTGAATCAACGGTTCTTAAATAAATTGACATGAAAGTCTAGTAGTATGTTGGCCAATGATCAAATGATGGAGGATTACATGAATGTCAGGTGTAAATTGATCCAAAGTGAAGCCAAATATGGAATGCAGTGAGGATCATTTAGATGAAACCTTGGAGTCACAAATAATTCGTCGAGCCCAAGTAATTAATGGACTTAAACTCCAATGGTATATCTCTTGAGTGTAAGGGAGCACAGACTACGTTGAAGCGGGGTATCGACAAAGGAAATAATCCAACAGTCAGATCTGTTGGACAACGATTACCCACTCTCTCCACCTCCTTGAAATTTTAGTCTAGAATAAAGACTTATAATTTATTGGAGCGAGGTGTTTTGGATAGGATAAATATGGTTGGGAATAATAACATGAGGAATTTCAGGTACGAGGCATGATGGCACCTAGTCCCAACATAAGTTGCTTGTCCAACATGATTGGTATTGATCAACCATTAAAAGGATGCAAACCACATTGCTAATATGCAAGTCTAGTTCCAAATACATTAAAGTAAAGGATATATTCTGAAAAAACAATTGAAAAATGGAGCCACTGCGAGTAGAAGACAATTTTCTAGCTCAACATCTGGTCCATTCACAGGAGACAACATAATTTATTTTCAATTGGATGGTTAAGTAAAGGGGAGATGAAGTAGGAACAGAACCAACACCAACTGGAGTTATTGCACTAGAAAATCAGATGACTACATGATAAAATGGAGCACATGAAAATAACCTTTGATAGGTTAATGTTCAAGCTTGACCATCTCATTCCAGGTTTAACAATTTTACTCGCTGATGAAGAGGAATGGAAGCATGATGAAACTGAGAGACTTAAGGTGGAGCCATCGAGGCGACAGGTGAATATTGTCGATGAATTTAGTGAGACTTTGGTCATTGCATAATATTTCTAGCCACTTGATGAGGTTTAAAGCAAGGATGCTCCTGTTGCAGGAGCAATGGTGGAAGAATAAACTTCTCTTTTAGTATCCATGTTATGCAGATATGTAGAAATTTTAGAGGCTTTTTGGAAGGTGTATAAGTTCAGTTGTATCAAACTCTTAGTATGTAATCACATAACTAGTGTCTTCATATATATTTCATACCTTTTTTTTCAATGCATAAGAATATTTGGTGTCCATTTTAAAAGGTGTTAGCCTTCAAACCAACTTTATTTAATAAAAAAGGCACTTACCATTTCTTTAAAAAAAAAACATTTGCGGGAGAGGTGCTCTACAACCTAGTATAGGGGATATGTGTAGGCGCTAGATGTTAGATTTTAGACTTATATGTAAAAAATTTAAAATTTATTTTTTTAATATTGTAATTTTGTTTTGATTAACAAATTTACTATTTTTAGTAGCATTTACAATTTTAAGCGTTTTTCAGGTCTTGAACTTCCAAAGCTGTTTTGACCCCCTAAAAGGAGTTTCTTTGAGGTCTATAGCAAGCCCATAGCCATAGGAAAGGGCATGTGGGAAATCATGTGGTACTTGAAGATATATTTTCAAGGAGGCATCGTACGCACCAAACGAAGATCATATGACTATGTTACGACCCCGGGAAGTTGGCTTCCTAACTAACCCCAATGGGGCTCACAAACTCTTGGTGTTCCTTCTCTTGGGGTTAGGGTTTTGGTTGTTTATGGTTTTCCTTTTTTTTTCAATAATAAAAAGGGCCTTGAGCCTCATTGTAACAAAATTCAGAGGCATGTAGCCGCCACATCTCTTCTTAGAGATAAGCTACCATTGCCTGAGCTAGTTTATTTCCATTCTGTTTGTAAGTGATCCAGACTTATTCAGAAACAGAATAAAATACATAAATATACATACACGTAGAGATGCAACATAAATAACACTTCATTTCATTAATATCAAATAACTTAAATATCCTTATAGATAGAATGAGAATAAACTAGATAGGGCATTGGTAGCTTATCTCTAAGAAGAGATGTAGTGGCTACAGGCCTCTGAACTAGGTTACAATGAGGCTCAAGGGAATTTTTATTATTGAAAAACATACAAAAACCATAAACAACCAAAAACCTAACCCGAGGAGTTGAAACACCAAGCGTTTTTTGGCCCTGTTGGGGTTAGATGGGCTACCAACTTCTGAGGGTCGTAACTTAGTCATAATATCCATTTTCCGCGTACAATATATCATTAGAAATATCTCTCCGAGTACTACAAATTTCTCCATATGCCCCTAACTACATCTAAAATCTTGGTGCAAACCTCAAAAGAACGCCGTTTAGGGGGTCAAAACTGCTCCAGAAGTTCAAGAATCGAAAAAATGCTAAAAATAGTAAATGTTGATATAAAAAAGAGGAAACTGATGAATCTAACTGGTGGTCTATATGGAATAGGTGGGTGGCTACCAATATCCACCTGGATCATTCCTCCCCCCTTAGGAAGCAATGTTCCCCATTGCATGGAGAGCCTCCATGAGGTGAGTAAAATTATGTTGAACCTGGTCCTTGGTGAACCACTTGCCTTGGTGCAGGAGTTGACCTGATTTGACAAATCGATATAGTTGGATCCTCTCCTGGCAAGTGTTATTTATCTTTGTGTCCATGATCCGATCAATTGTGGCTTGTTCCATGCAGTCTGGATTTAACTTTGTTGGTGTGAGTTTTTCTGCCATGTCGGATGTGTCCAGTAGAGATGGAAAGTAGGGCTGAAGGAGGTCCACATTGAAATTGGGTGTAGAACAAGGAATGGTGGAATACTGAGCTCAAATGAATGGTCTCCTACAAGCTTGGTTATGGTGTATGGCCCAGATTGGAGTGGGCGAAGCTTGCAGTGGGTTCCAGCAAAGCACTCCTTCTACAAATGTAGCCACACTTTGTTGCCCACCTGGAAGTTGTGTGGCACCTAATGTTGATCATGTTGTTGCTTGCACTTAGCATTGGATATGTCAAATATGTCATGAACCTATTGGCAGATGTGTTGAATGCGCTCAATGAAGTTGTTTGCCTTGTCAGCTTCAAACTAGACATGAGTCGAATCTACCTGAGTATTCGCAAATGGCATGGCTATGTCAATGGGACATAATGGATGGAATCCCAAGCCCACATGAAAGGGGTTGTAGCTGGTTGAACTAAGGAAATACTGGTTATGGTTGTGTTGTACATAGGGGAGGCTATCATCCCATGTGCGTGGATGCTTTGAGCTGCACATGCACATAATGTGTACGATCATCTTGTTGACGACCTCTATCTATCCATAAGTTTGGGGATGGAAAGTTGTCGACTCGGTGAGCTTGGTGTCCAACATCGACCAGAGGTTGGACCAAAATGTACCGAGGAAATTTTTGTCCCGATCTGAGATGATAGACTGTGGGATCAAAAATTGTACCCACACTCATTCAAAGAAGAGTTTAGTAGTGGCTTATGTTGTGATATTCCTCTTGCAGGCCACCATAATGGCCATCTTCGAGAATTTATTGACGACCACAAAAACATAGTCATTTCCATGCTTAGTAGAAGGAAGGCTTGACATGTAATTGATGGAGATGGATTCCCAAGGTCGAATAAGGGTAGGAAGAATAGTATAAAGGCATTTCTTCTTGATGGTTGGTTTGGAAATGGCGCATGTAGTGTAGGATCTGATGTACTTCCCGACATCTTGTCAAAGGTTTAGCCAACAGAAATAATTTTATAGTACTGCCACTATTTTCTCGACCCCAAAATGCCCAACGACTCACCTGTAGTGTTCTTCTCAAACCATCTTGGTATGCTCACTTGAAGGAACAAAAAGGTGTCCTAGGTAACATAACAGTTCATATTGAAGGTAAAAATTTGGAACTTGCTTACCCTCCAAGAGTGTCCTGTAAGTGTGGTCGAATTCTGAATTTCTTTTGTAGAGAAGTGGCCAGTCAGAAGTCTCATGCCCACAAGACTTGAGCATGGTGGTTAGCACAATGATCGGTGGTCAGTTGAGGCATTATGCAACATTATTGGTGTTGCCCTTCTTGTACTTGATGTTCAAATTAAACTGTTGTAGGTATGTGGACCACTTCTGACGGAGACTGTTCTGCAACTTCCCTTGTGTCTGTATGAACTGTAGGGGTCAGTCGTGTGTGTGGATGATCCTTTCCTTCCCAAAATGTAATGCTTCCATTGTCAACAAACCTGCATAATGGAATACATCTCTTTGTCATAAGTGGGATACTTTTGGAATATTTCGAAAAGTGTCTCACTTTGATATGTCACTGGATGCCCATGTTGGGTAAGAACTGCCCCAATAGCATAGTCAGAGGCATCTGTCTCGATCTCAAATGGTTGTTGCAAGTCTGGTAATGTGAGCATTGGTGCAGAGCAGAGGCAATATTTCAACTCTACAAATGCCTTCTGTTGAGATTCAGACCAAATATTTTTTTTCTTTCGCTCCTCCCTTGGTGACTTGACTTAAGGGCCAAGTGATATGAGAGAATCCCAACATGAACCTGCAGTAGAAATTGGCAAGACTTAGAAAGTTGTGGAGCTTTGTTAGAGTGATTGGGGCTAGGCATGTCAACCCTTGTTTGCTGGATTCTAGGTCAACTTGGCAGTGACACCTAGGATACATTTTTGATCCATTTGTAGAGGTGTCATAGAGTTGAGCAAAGGTCTAGAGGAATTTTGACATGTTCTCGAGGAAGTTAGGTGCAGTTTTTCATACATATGTTGTAGATGTTGAACAAGCTCTGAAAGAGTTGTATTACTAGATGGAGGTAATTTTCTCTAGGACATAATTTTTATGAGTTTTATGCCCTTTTTTAGGGACTTACGCTCAATGTCATGAAGATAAATTGCTGGTGGAATATTTGAAAGGTGCCCTAGACATCCTCCTGAAGTAGAATTGGCAGACTGTATGAGGAAGAAGGGAAAAGAAGGGGTAACACCATTTACTAGTGGCACACCAAGCATTAGTAACACTGGAAAAAACACAGAGAAAAGAGTTATAACATGGTTGATAAAATAAAAGGGAGCATTACTCTGGTTTGAAGAGTTTTTCCTCCAAATTCCTTGTGCACATCAAATGTATTTCAACCTAGAAATTTGCGGAAGCTTCTATTGATCCAGACTTATGCATGTACACAATAAAATACAGAAAAAAACATAAACATAGAGATGCATCAGGAATAAAACTTCATTTCATTACGATTAAATACTAAAAAATACTTACAGAAAAAATGGAAAATAAACTAGCTCAGACGATGGTAGCTTATCTCTAAGAAGAGATGTGGCGACTACATGCCCCTAATTGTGTTACAATGAGGCTCAAGGGCCTTTTATTATTGAACAATAAGAGAAAACCCTAAACAACCAAAACCATAACCTAAGGAGATGTAACACCAAGTGTTTATGGGCCCCGTTGGGGTTAGTTAGGCAACCAACTTCCCAAGGTCGTAACTTGGCCATATTATCTCTGTTTGACACATATAATACTTCGTTGGAAATATCTCTTCGAGGAATACAAGTGATGATGTGCTTTATATGAAATTTCCAAAGGAATCATGCCCCAAAAATGTCGTTTGGGGCCTCAGAATGGATCCATAAGTTCATGACTTGAAAAACTGCTAAAAATAGTAAATAAGAAAACTGATGAAATTGACTAGGTGGAATAGGGGTGTGGCCACCAATAGGTTAGGAACAGTTAGAAAAATTCCTCGAATGAATTTAAACACCTTAATTGCACTTGTAGTGGTATTAATGGTTTTGATTTTGTCAACTTTGTGCACTCTTGATCCCAGTCCAAAAATGAAATTCATCCTATATGTTTTATATACTTCACTTTGGAGCTGTGTGATGGTTGTCTCAGTGATTGGGTGAGTGAGAGAAGGCTACTTTGGAGAGGTATTTTTCAAAACAAGTTGTGATAAGGATTGCTTCAATGTGTGAGTGCAAATGACTGCATAATGAGCCGGTCAAATTGCTGAAGAAGTCTATTAATGAAAAACTTCATATTGCAGACCAAAGATGCAAAGAGTTGTAGAATATTTTATTGCTAGAGATGGAGATATTGGTATAGCTCCAAGTTTGTGACTGTAAAATTTGTTTTGTAGGTGCTGCTGGTGCATTTGGCACATAGCCATTGTGATTTATGTTGTTGATTAATGTATTATGCATAATTTATATTTTGGAGTGAGGGTTTGATCTTATGGCTGAGTGTGAGATTAATTTTTGTTGTCGCTGATTATGTTATTCATATTTGATGCATGTATTGTGCCATTATTTTCTGGTGTGGATAGAATATGTTTGTTGCTAAAATTATGATTGCAGAGTTGAATTGAGTTGAGCAGAGAATCTTGAGATCTAGTGTGAAGATTTATGAAATGACGTCTGCATAGAGTAAAGGAGCAGTGACTTCAAGAGAGTGGAGAATTGATTCTGTAGCATTGGAAAATGAAATAGTTTCTTCATCCAATTTTTTTTGGATAGTCCAATCAGATTTGGGCAAGGATTGTTGATCATGGTGAATTTTTGCGAATGGTTGTATGTAGATTCGGGTGAGAACACAATATTCCAGTTTGATAAACTTAATCTCCTAGATGATGGGTGTTGGCCATTAGTATATTAGGTTGAGTCTCCTCACTGATGGGAGTCATCTATCTATGTAAAATACCAATTCCTTGAAATAATAGAGATTTAGAGAAATGTAACAACAACAAGGGTGGTTTTCCTCCTGGAAGGGTTTCCACCAAATATCTTGTGTCTCATGTTTGATGATGTGTTTTTTCTTCGATGTGTTGTTCATTATTTCTCTCATGATTGTTTTGGTTTAGTTGCCTACATGGTTGCATTTCTATTGTTTATTCATATGCATTGGCTGCTAACATATTGTGAGGTGCTTCAATAATATTCATGATGCAGTAGGGAAGTAATAATTGGTAAAATTTTCTAAGAAGACACACTACTAATTCACCCCCACCCACACCCCCATTTCCTCAATAGTGCTAAAGGTTTTCAACAATTTTAAGCATACATCTAGAAAAGGTGTGGCGGGAAGGTAAATTGGTGGGGCTGAGCATATCTAGGAACATCGAAAGAGTAAACCATTTACAATTTGCAGATGAATCTTTGCTTCTAGGAGGGGAATATAGAGTAATTACATCTCGTTTCAAACAAATAATGGATAGATATCTTGATCTCTTAGGTGGAATGGTGAAAAAAAGGAAATTTCAATTTTATGGATGGAATTTTTCAAAAGAGACACTAAGTGAGATTTCTAGAGTGCTAGAGTTTCCATCTGTGTTTGAATCAAGATCTTTCAAATACCTAGGTATTCCAATTTATTTGGGATCATCAAACACTGAAGAATGGGAGAAAGTATAACAAAAATTAAGGGAAAAAATTTAGTCAAGGGGATCCCACTGGTTAAATGTGTAGGGAAAGTAGTTTTGATGAAATATATATTGTCTTCACTCCTAACTTACATGGGCTGTGATCTATTATCCCGTAAAGGAATCATCCATCAAATGAGTGGCTTGTTGAGGAAATTTTTCTGGCAAGGAGGAAAAGAAAATGGTAATAAATGCCATTTGGTTAATTGGAAAATAGTTCATCTACCAAAATAATATGGTGGGTTAGCCATCAAAGATCCTAGGATTATGAACTTGGCTTTGGGTGCAAAAATTGTTTGGTGACTAGTCATGGATTCTCAAGAGTGGTGGAAACAAGCCTTTATTCACAAGTATTTCCATAAAAAAAACTAACCATGCTCGAGCAAGAAGTCTAGCCTAAAAAAGGTTTGAATATTTGGAAGTTATGCAAGGTGGTAGCTTCAATGATCATAAGGCAACTGGGGTGGTAGATAGGGAATGGGGCATTATAATGTTCCCAATTTTTAGCCTCAAGCTAAATGGAACATTATACTTTGCATATTTTTATTTTGTTGAATAAAATGGGTAAGGAGACACCTTAACCCCTTTTGATGGAGAAATAACACTCCTTGTGTGAAAGGAGGAATAATAAAGCAGCTGGATTGAGCACCACATGGTGTGAACAGGATTGGATCATGCTTGATCTAGTCATTTTGACCAAGTCAACTAAAACTGTCTAGATACATTGAACCTACTTGGACAACGCAGTTTTAGTGGAGGCTTCACTTGCTTGAGCTAGAAGCAAGTGTGAATGGGACCCATCGTGAGAAAGGTTCCTTTTATTTATAAGGAGGAGATGGTAGCCCATTTTTATTATGCATTGGATTATTATTTTCTTTGGTATGTTGAGACTTTGCTTCCTCTTGCTGTTTAGCAGGGTTGTAGAGCTGTTTAGCACAAGGGTGTTCCAGATCAGGGATCCCTACCTCATCCTTAGGGAAGGAGAGGTTCTTTGAGCTACATTTCCTCATTCTGGCACTTGGCCAAGATTATCCCTTCAACTACAGTGTTATTTCTGCAACAGAAAACGTTGTGTTGCTGGGTACAACAACATAGGAACTCATAGAGTCATTCGTTGGCTTGTTCTTCAGTGGAGATCTTGTCTATTATTTGAAGGAGCAGCAGAGGAGACTCCCGGGCATCATTTCAGATCTTTGGCACTAGGCCAAACACTCACCATCTCTCACAGCACAGTCTAGAGCAGAAATTGTGTTATTCTCAGAGGCAGTTGCTGGGAGAGCCATTTGTGCTTAGCAGGAGGAGTGTTTTTGAGTGAAAGGGATCAGCCTTTTTTCTTGAGAAAATTATCAGAGGAGGGCATGAGTATTTCAAATCTGCCATAGCCTCATTCTTATTTTGGTTCAGTTGTAGTGACAAGTTATTTGTCACATTGTACATTTTCCGGCATTTCTAGCAATCTCTCCAAGATTGGCTAGAAATCTTGTATTGGAGCCCCTTCTTCTATTCTTGGGAATTTATTTATATATTTTAGTCATATTTCATGTATTCCTATCTATAGTAGTAGCTACACTCCTAGAGACAGCGCCGTCACTTCTTTCTGGCATTTTATGCAGTTGCTGCATCTCTTGTATTTCATGTATTAATCTCTAGAGGTTGATTCCCATTGCATGAGAGGCTTGTTCCTCATGATATTTCTGTAAATTTTTTCTGATATATTAATGTACATGGTGGCTATAATATATTACATATTATTTTGCATTCAGTTTTGCAGATTTTGATGATTATGTTCATGTATTGCTGTAAGCTCTTTCTTTGAGCGTTCTTTACGGGATCTAGTTTGGGGAGATATGAATAACCCAAATAGAGCCATTTCTTTGGGCTTAACTTCTGGAAGAGAAGTTTCTAATGAGTTAATAAGGGGATCTCAGCCCCCTTTCTGCTTATTTTCACACTATCTTCCTTATACAGGGTCCTTGAGGACCAGTTTGCAGAAATTCCCAAAAAAGGAACATTACAGTGGTATCAGAGCATGATCTTTGGCTCAGCCTATGGCTTCAAGCCAAAGTGCTGACTCCATGAAGGAGGAATGTTTCAAACTCTATAGACAGAGTCTGTAGATGGCTAGGTAGCTTCTGTATCTCATCCTTTTTTTCAAAGGTGACATATCGAGTAAATGCCCCTGCAGTCAACCTCTGGAATAGAATTTTGATATTCCAAAAAGGGGAAGCTTTACAATGCTTCTGTGCAGCCTAAGATAATATTCCAGTAGAAGGAGAATCTCTTCATTTAGAAGAGGAGATGTACAGAAAAAGAGGAATGACGGAAGAAGAGGTTTCCCTTCTTCTTTTCCAGACCATGGAGGGTATCATTGAAGATCTTGAGGAGATAGAAAGGGAAATCTGGAAAGGTTTTTTGAGATGGTTTGTGGCTGAAGCAAGCCCTAGCTATTATTATGATGGGTGTGAGCATTCAGCCACACATGTAGATCCACAGCGTAGTTCATTTCCCATCGCTGCCAGAAGGATGGAGGAAGAAGATAAGGCCATTGGAGGTGCAGCGCTGCAACTCAAAGGTATGGCTCATGATTGTTCTGTTTCATATTGTCATGCAAATGTAGAATCATATGATGGATTCACTAAAGGGTTGCTGAGAAAATTTGATGAAAATCACTGTGAATCTCTATGTGTCAAAACATCAAACACTTTGCATACATTAGAGAGAACCATGAAACAAACTCCATTCCATATTTCTGGAAGGGATGAAAATGTGTATGATGACTTGCTAAAGGAAAAATCCCTATTATATGAAGGGCACTCTTCTATTTGTGATAACATGGAGATCCCTCTTTCAGAAGAAGACCAAAATCCATGGTCTCTCATTGAAGGGGAGACATACTCACATATTGATGAAGAGAATGTGCATGAAAGAACCCACATCGTTGTCATATTGGAGGAAGATCCATCACCACATGGAGATGAGAGGGGAGCCATTGCTTCCATGGGAGGATTCCTTGTTTCTATGCAGGGGATTCCAAGTGTTTTAACATGTGGGAACCATGGCATAATTCCGGAGTTATTTGCAGCAACTTGTGGGGATTGTGAGATGGAGGAGGAAGAGAAGGATCAACATCAAGGGTTGATACACCCTTATCTATTCCAAAAAGTCTTTACACATGGGGGAGAGACTGTACATCGCAGTGAAGAGAGGGAAAAATTAGTCCTCTTATACATACAGTCCACTTCCGAGCTTGATGTCTCACTATATGAAGGCATTCCACCTGGGAGGCCACCTGATCTAGAGTTGAGGAGAGGCATCTTGTCAGTTGGTTCATCACTCTTGGATTTCGGAGGGGTGAAGACATTGGAGGAGTCCAACACAGCGCAGATAGTTTGGGATAGACCCAAGGAGGAGAGAGACACTCTCTCATTTTCATTATCACCCACTCTCACCAGTTATACTGTGCTGACAGAGTTTGCTGCAGGGATGGAGGATTGCATCTTCATGATGCAGGATGACTGCTCCACATATTTGATGAGGAGGAGGATACTTCCTTTGAGGGAGGAATCTTTCATACATAAGAGTGGATGGAGGCCACTCATGTTTACTTTGACCCGGCTTGGGAGATTCCTGTTAGATGACAGCTTCTCATGGGAGGCCAACTTCCCAAGATCACCATTATTATTTGAGCATGAGCAGCTGCATGATGGGCATGGAAACATTTTGGAGGATGAATTTGGCATGGAGGATGTCAAAGTAGTGGGAAACAACATGAGGGGAGCATCACATTGCAGATCACCAGTGTTGTCTATGAGGAGGATTGATCCGTGTTGGGGGTCTCCACTTTTGGAAGAGTACTCCCAGGATCTTGGTGCATGCATGATTCATGATGACCCGGAGGGAGATGAAAGATACATGGTGGATGATATGGTCATCTATTGTTATGGTAGAATATTCTTGACTAGAGTTTCTAGTCTCAAGGAGAAACTATTGCATGCAGCACATGAGCACTTTCTAGCTATGCACTTGGATCCATATTATGCTTTGCTAGAAGAGTTCATTTGGGAGGGCAATCAACATGTTATATATCAGAATATGGATAGATGCATAGCCCAGATGATTTTAGAGAGGTTGGCACAACCATTTCCCTACTCATTTGAGGCAAGGGAAAGCATCCAGATGAGCCATTTCAGCTCAAGGACTCGAGTACATGGTAAAGAAGGTATATGTTTTCATTTTGGTTTACCTTTCTTTACATTATATGAGCAGCTTGATGAGCTAAGGATGATCATATCTCCTTATGCTCCTTATTATGATGTACATGTGGCCCATTGCAGCAATGGGAATGGCTATTTTTATGATGGTTTGTGGGGGAAGCCACATATTTCATTGTGTGCACCATTGGCACCAATTTGTACTTTCATGTTTCCATCTTTTGAGATATTTGTGGCGGAAAACAAGTGGCTGGAAAAGCACTTGTTAATTTCTGTTTTTATGTAGGAAAGAGGTGCACTGCGTTGGTCCCATGAATGGAGCAGTGACCCACTCTCTAGTTGTCTTGTGACAACTTGTTTCCATTGCATGTTGCCTCCTTGTATTGCTGATGTTTATACATTCACAAGGAGCACTATTGTGAGAGTGTTGTATATTTTTGGACAACCCATTGGGAACATTATTCTCCGCATTGTATATGTTTTATATTGTAGGAGACACCATGGGCAAACCATGATTGCCACATTCCTGCTTTTCTCTTCTTGTGGGAAAAACCACTTGGAGAACTTGAGGGGGCACTTCATGGCTGATTTTCTTGATGGGGAAGCTTGGGAAATTCTTGGAGGCCATACCATTTCAGCCCAAGGACAAAGGCAGCCCCATATGTACCACAAATGGAGGGAGAAACACCTTGGGAATAAAAAACCCAACTCTCCATTCAGCCCCAACACATTGCATATACCAGGGGTTGAGACTTTTATTTGGATGATAGCATGGATGAGAGGATCATCATTGGGAATGATTTTTTTTCCCATGCATGTCATCACTCCTACCTTGAGGAGGCCATAGCACAATAAGAAGGTTTCCACCTACACCTTCTATTTTTCCATGATGAGCACCATTCCGGTTTGCATATTTGGGAGGAAGCATGGAAGGAAAGATTTATTGCAGCATATCTTGAGCAGTGGTGGAGATTATTGATGAGGAGGCCACAAGAGAAGAAGGGGGAGAAATTTTGTCTCTCTATGCAGTTGCTTGAGGACAAGCAGCATGTGGGAGGGGAGGACTGTAATGTTCCCAATTTTTAGCCTCAAGCTAAATGGAACATTATACTTTGCATATTTTTATTTTGTTGAATAAAATGGGTAAGGAGACACCTTAACCCCTTTTGATGGAGAAATAACACTCCTTGTGTGAAAGGAGGAATAATAAAGCAGCTGGATTGAGCACCACATGGTGTGAACAAGATTGGATCATGCTTGATCTAGTCATTTTGACCAAGTCAACTAAAACTATCCAGATACATTGAACCTACTTGGACAACACAGTTTTAGTGGAGGCTTCACTTGCTTGAGCTAGAAGCAAGTGTGAATGGGACCCATGGTGAGAAAGGTTCCTTTGCTTTATAAGGAGGAGATGGCAACCCATTTTTATTATGCATTGGATTATTATTTTCTTTGGTCTGTTGAGACTTTGCTTCCTCTTGTTGTTTAGCAGGGTTGTAGAGCTGTTTAGCACAAGGGTGTTCCCGATCAGGGATCCCTACCTCATCCTCATGGAAGGAGAGGTTCTTTGAGCTTCATTTCCTCATTTCGACACTTGGCCAAGCTAATCCCTTTAGCTACAACGTTATTTCTACAACAGAAAACGTTGTGTTGCTGGGTGCAGCAACAGAGGAACTCATAGAGTCATTCTTTGGCTTATTCTTCAGTGGAGATCTTGTTTATTCTTTGGAGGAGCAATAGAGGAGACTCCCGGGCATCATTTCAGATCTTTTGCACCAGACCAAACACTCACCATATCTCATAGCGCAGTCTAGAGCAGAAACTACGTTATTCTCAGAGGCAGTTGCTAGGAGAGCCATTTGTTCTTTGCAAGAGGATTATTTTTGAGTGAAAGGGATCGGCATTTTTGCTTGAGAAAATTATCAGAGGAGGGCATGAGTATTTCAGATCTACCATAGCCTCATTCTTATTTTGGTTCAGCTGCAGTGACAAGTTATTTGTCACATTTTACATTTTCCCGCATTTCTAGCAATCTCTCCAAGATTGGCTAGAAATATTGTATTGGAGCCCCTTCTTCTATTCTTGGGCATTTATTTATATATTTTAGTCATATTTCATGTATTCCTATCTATAACAACAACTACACTCCTAGAGACAGCGCTGTCACTGCTTTCCGAAATTTTATGTAGTTGTTGCATCTCTTGTATTTCATGTATTAATCTCTAGAGGTTGATTCCCATTGCATGAGAGGCTTGTTCCTCATGATATTTCTGTACATTGTTGCTGATCTATTAATGTACATGGTGGCTATAATATATTACATCTTATGTTGCATTCAGTTTTGCAGAGTTTGATGATTATGTTCATGTATTGTTGTAAGCTCTCTCTTTCAGCGTTCTTTACGGGATCTAGTTTGGGGAGATCTGGATAAACCAACTAGAGCCATTTCTTTGGGCTCAACTTCTGGAAGAGAAGTTTTTAATGAGTTAATAAGGGGATCTTAGCCCCCTTTCTACTTATTTTCACACTGTCTTCCTTATACAGTGTCCTTGAGGACCAGTTTGCAGAAATTCCCGAAAAAGGAACATTATAGGCATGAATTAATCTTTGGAAGGATCACATCCCTACAATAGATTTTGTGAATGAAAACAAAGGTGTGAATGATCTAGGAAGATGGATGGAAGAGAATGAGTATACGAGGCTTGCCAGCATATTATAGTAGGACGTTGATGAGCACTGAATAGGTTGACAATGTTAGAGGATACCCTCAAGCCTTCAACCTTATTGGCTTATGTTGATACATCCATTAAGAGGATACACCCCAATTGTAACAACATGGTTGGACCATAGAATTTGGATGGGAAAAAATCATCATCATACACTGCCAAAGTTAGGTATGAGGAATTAACATGTCAATTATAGTGACCCCTGTCGGACAAACTATGGGCCAAAATCTGGCACAAGGATGGGCTGCCAAAAACAATTTTTTTTTTTTGGGAACTAGTACATGGGAAGGTGCTCACGATGGAATATTAAAAAAAAAGAAATATTAGTGGACCATCGAGGAGAATTATTTGTACCCAAGATGGGGAGGATATCCCCCATTTTCTCCGAAATTTCCCATTCTCTTTGGAGACATAGATAGTTACATTGGGAAAGGTCAAAGACATCTCCACCATTATAGAGAACTGGCATGATGTGTTCGATCAATGGAAGTTCCAATTACCGTGGCAAAGGAAATCAAATTTAGTTACATTGCGATGTTGGATGGTGGTTCCAAAATATCTATGTTAGGTAATTTAGTTGGCTCATAATCAATTAATATTCAATAACATTTGACCCAATCTGAACTCGTTAGTGACTCAAATATTCACAATTGCTAGCAGAGACAATCTCATCCACGAGATTTGATCCAGGTGAGATAGACAATATGCACCCTATCGAGACAGATTGGTTCAATCTCTACAAACCAAAGGATCATGTTGGCAACTTCATCAATAGACCTCATGTATCAAACCCCTATATCTTGGGTATGGAACTTGAAGAGTTTCAGAGTTTGAGAAAATGCAAAAATATTTTCTCATTGTTTTTCGATGGAGCATTGAAAGGAAACCCCAGGGAGGCTAGAGTGCGAGGGTGGTTTTTTTGCCTCAAAAAATCTAGAGATGTAATATGATTGGGGGATAGGGATCTCAACCAATAATCCGGTGGAGTTCCTAGGTCTATGGAAGGAGTTAGAATTGGCTTTAGAAAGGAAAATCAAAGAGATGATGGTGTATCATGACTCTATGATAGTAGTCCAACAAGTGATTACAGCCCAAAAGACCCAATGTCAATGCAAACTTCCATGTTGCACCAAATTTGCTTGCAAATCTCCAAGTTTGAAGTAATTGAGTTCTTTGATATCAAAAGGGAACTCAATGTGGAAGCTGATCCAATGGCCAATAGTGGAGTTGATCTAGGAGAAGGAGTGATGGAAATCAATGGTTCTACTTTAAACAAACTTATTCCACGAGTTCAAAATTTTTAACTCAATCAAATTTGGACCCAACTCTGAAAGAAGGTATAAAGGATAACCGGCTTTGGGTCCAACACCAAAGGCAGATCATAAAAATCCAACGGAGAAGGACGAACATCAAATCCCATCGACAAAATATTAAATGCTAGTGGAGTTGGATGAGGTTTAAATATTTGAATCGACAACTCTTAAATAAATTGACATGATAGTCTAGCAATATGTTGGCCAACGATCAAATGATGGAGGATTGCATGAAGGTCGGATGTAAATTGATCCAAAGTGAAGCCAGATATGCAATATGTTAAGGATTATTTAAATGCAACGTTGGAGTCGCAAAGTATTGTGCTGAGCCCATTGCATTAATGGATTTACACTCCAATGGTAGATCACTCGAGTGTAAGGGAGTGAAAATGACGTTGAGGCGAGGTATCGACGAAGGAAAGAATCCAACAGTCAGATCTGCTGGATAACTATTACCCACTCTCTCCACCTCCAAGACATAGTCTATAAGAGAGATTTAGAAATTAATGGAGCGAGGTGATTTGGATAGGAGAATTGTGGTTGAGAATAATAACATGAGGAATTGCAGGTACGAGGCATGATGGCACCTAGTCCCAACACAAATTGTTTATCCTGTAGGATTGGTTTTGATCAACTATTAGAAGGATGCGAGTCCCATTGTTAATATGAAAGTATGGTTCCGAAGACATTAAAGTAAAGGATATAGTCAGAAACAACAATTGCAAAATGGAGCCGCTGTGAGTAGAAGAAAATCTTCTAGCTCAACATCTGGTCCTGTCACAAGAGACAATGAAGTTTATTTTCAATTGGATGGCTAAGTAAGGGGAGATGAAGCAGGAACGCGACAAAGCCCAACTGGAGTTATTGCCCCAAAAAATCGGATGACTACACGATAAAATGGAGCGCATGCAAATAACCTTTGATAGGTTAATTGTCAAGATTGACCATCTCATTCCAGGTTTAACAATTTCATTCATTGATGAAGAGGAAGGGAAACATGAAGAAACTAAGAGACTTAAGGTGGAGCCATCAGGGCAACAAGTGAATATGGCTGATGAAGTCAGCGAGACTTTGGTCAATGCCTAAGATTTAGAGTCGCTTGGTGAGGTTGAAAGAAAGGATGCTCCTGTTGCAGCAGAGGAATGGTGGAAGAATAAAATTCTCTTTTAGTATCCATGTTATGTAGAAACTTTAGGTTTTTGGGAAGGTATATAAGTTTAGTTGTATCAGACTCTTAGTATGTAATCACATAAATAGTGTCTTCATATCTTTCCATACATTTTTGTGCAATGCAAAAGAAGAGTGAGTGTCTATTGTAAAGGTGTTGGCCTTCAAAACGAACTTTATTTAACAAAAATGCCTTAACCAGTTCTTAAAAAAAAATCATTGTGTAGGCGTTAGATCTTAGATTTTAGACATTATATGTAAACATTTTTTTGTTTGTCTGAACAACAAAATTATTAACGATTAAAATTACTAAATAAAGTATTAAATAAGCTTTGTTACAAAACCATGGCCCAATACCATGGCTTATCAATAACACATGCCCAAAAACCGCAAGTCACTTCAAAATCAAAATATTTTAAAAATATTTAATTTTATAAATTTTTTTAAATTAAAACTTAATACTTACAATATAACAAGATCCTTAATTATGAATATTCACCTCATTTTACCATGAGTATGATTAACTTGTAAATAGACTTTTTTACAATACAATGAGTCAATACCATGACTTAACAATATCTCTTACCAAAAAACCATAACTCCTTTCAAAATCATTTGATCATTTTCAAAACTTAGTAAATCCATAATTATAATATATCTAAAGTAATTAATAGTCAAATTAAAAATTCTAAAAAACTTATTTCAAAATATAAACTTAGAGAAAAAACTCATGTTATATCTCCCAATAATTAAATGGGAATGTGTCGTGTGGTTACTTTATGATCCATATATGCTTTATATGTATTTACGTTAGTGTGGTTATTTTATGATCCATATATGCTTTATATGTATTTACGTTAGTGTGGTTATTTTATGATCCATATATGCTTTATATGTATTTACGTTAATGTAAATAACTTGTGACCGGGAAGTCAGACCAATTGAACTCGGAACGTTATGGCATAACCAGGGTACTTGGGCATTCACGGTGAGGGCACTTAATTTGTTCCAAGCGTCCAAAAACCTTAAAACTGCCTTGGGCGCTCCTTGCATCCTCTCGTCCATTTCGTGAGGAAATTGGACTGGCTCAAAACCACTTGACCATTGGTTTGATACAACCATTTCTGCGCAAGGTGGTTTTCATGCTTTCGCGTTTACTCGATGACTGATACAATCCCAAATCCGCGTTTCACCTGGTTTCCAAGCCAAAATCGTGGGTTCCAAACCCTGGTTTTCGTTGGCACCTTGAGAGACAGATTCTCGGCTCTCCTCCAACCCTCGACGCACTCTTTCATGGCCGGTAAGCAACCCCCGGGACTCTAACAAAATGCTGATGCAGTCCACGTCTTCTTAAGGCAAGGACTCTTGTCCACTCTTCGTCAGAGGATGAGGCTCAGCGTGAAAGGATGAGGCTCAGCGTGAAGCCTGAAGATGTAGGCGCAAAATCCCATACGGGAAGCCTGGTTCTTGAGCTCCCCCGTGTGTACATTATGGCTGTATAATGCTGACAATTCGCTCCACACATAGGGACAGGTGTAACGACGAGAGTAAGTGTTACCCACATGATTTAATTTAATAATCAAATGGACTTATTTGTGTGTTTGGTAGATTTCTATTATTGATTTAGGCTATTTTAATTATTTATTATAATTATAATTACAAATATATATATATATATATATATATTAATTTTTACTAAATTAAAATGTTAAATATTACATTTTTAGATATTATTTTTGGAGGAGGGGACTTGGGTAAGGGCTTATCGCAGAAGGTAGAGACATAATTTGTCTCACGGAAACTCATGAACATGTGGTTGCAAAACTCCTATGTTTGATGGTTATTTGAAATTAGCAGTTTGGAACAAGGCAACACAAAATGGCAAAGGGTATGGGGGATACTAGTTTCAGTGAAAGAAAAAGAACGTTGTCACATTCAGTTAGTGAAAAAAGATACAAATAAACAGTATTTATGGTTCATAATATGAGAGAATGAGAGTCACATAAGAATTGCAACATGTTATTTTGTCGCTCAAGTCTTAAAAACTTACAAAAATAAGAGGCTAAACAACAAGGATTTGTATGCAGCTTTAAAACATGATATTACCACGTATTCTCAACAAAGAGTTCTTTTAGTGGGAGATTTCAATGCTAGAACAACAAATCAACAAGCTAGTATTCTTTGTTGCAAAGAGAATCACAATGCTATTTGGCTAACTGAAGAGGAGAATCCCCAATTGTTGAGATGTTCAAAAGATGAGAAAGTTAGGAATCATTTTGGAGAGAAGTTGTGTATGTTGTGTGGTGCTTTCAACTTAATGATTTACAATGGTCTAGATAGATGGAAAAGGTTTGGAAACTTCATTCACAACACATACAATGGTGCAAGTGTCATTGGCTATGTGATTTGTTCACAAAGCTTAATAGATAAGATAGACAAAGTTAAGATTGGAGAGCATATTTGAGACTTAAAATAAGACCATAACCAACTTATATAAAGCTATATTGGTTAAAAGAAAGGAAGCATAGGAGGAAAACCCAATGTTCTCGACAATCACTATCAAGGGGAAAATTATTCTAACACAAGAAAATTGTAGCTTCAATACAATGCCAGAGAGATCAATTCAGAACGATAAAACAAGTTCCCAAACCTTCAGCAGTCATGAGTTAACAAATATAATTCAAGGTGCACTTGAGAAGTGAAAAAGATCAAAAAATAGGAAATCAAAATCAAATTGTTTTCTTGTAAATGCTTGGTTTGATGAGGAATGCAAAATGGTAAGGAGAACCATGAAAATGGAAGGTAAGGAGAAGATGAAGTTATCTAAACATATTTTGAAAAGGAAAAAAAATGAGTTCATGTAAACAAGGTGAGTAGAGTTAGTATATGTAAGCAAGAATAACCTAAAGATTTCTAGCAAGAACTTCAGCCAAGGAAGAAGAAAACTGAAAATAATATTACAACCAATCAATGGTTTGACTATGCAAGGAAACTCTATGAGAAAGAAGAGGTTGAGCCTCCCACGTTTCACGTTACAGGAGGCGGAGATTGGAATTAAGAAGTTGAAAATAGGGAAGGAAAAGGTGATCCAGGTGGATATTGGTGGAGACCTACCTATTCCACCTAGCCCTCTAGTTGGTTTCATCAATTTCCTCGTTTATAGCAGAATTTACTATTTTTTGCAGTTTTTCGGGTCTTGAAATTCCAAAGTTGTTTTGACCCCCTAAAAGGTGTTTTTTGAGGTTTGTAGCAATCCCATAGCCATAGGAAATGGCCTATTGTAAATCTTGTAGTACTCGAAGAGATATTTACAATGAGGTATCGTACACGCTAAACGAAGATCATATGACTAAGTTACGACCGCGAGAATGTGGCTCCCTAACTAACCCCAATGGTGCTCACAAAATCTTGGTGTTCCATCTCTTGAGCTTAGGGTTTTGGTTGTTTATGGTTTTCCTTTATTGTTCAATCATAAAAAGGCCTTCGAGCCTCATTCTAAAAATGTTCAGAAGCTTGTATCTGCCACATCTCCTCTCAGAGATAAGCTACCATTGTCCGACCTAGTTTATTTCCATTTTGTTTGTAAGCATCTTTCAGTTCTTTGATATTGATGAAATGAATATTTATTTACGTTGCATATATGTGTTTATGTTTATATATTTATCATGTTGTGTTCCTACATAAGTTTAGATTAGTGATATCAAAGCGATCTACTCTTTCTTTGTTTTTCTTTGCCATGCCCCCAACGAGGTAAGGGTATAAAGAGTTATGGCTCAAACTGGTTGAACCTTTGCAACACCAACCTCGTAAACCCCGACAACCTCCCATGGGGGAAGAAAATAAATGAAAAGGAGCATGACATACCTTCAAAATATTGCTCGAGGTAGCTCTCGAGCAATAGAGGAACACGATGATGGATAACTTTTCCCATATCCTTCAGCAACTACCCACAAGTGACACATCTTCTTCCATCATCCACTCTAGAGGTGCCACTCCCTTTAAGGTACAAGTCAACTTTGACATTCCTATATTTGAAGTCTAGATAGATGAGAACACCGTAGATAGATGGTTAAATTTGTTGGGAGAATATTTTTCAGTTCATGAATTTTCCAATCGGGAAAATATTACTTTTTCACTCCTCACAGTCGCCCCCATGTCAAGGATTGGTGGGAAACCTACTGTGAACAGAGGGACGAGAGAAAACCCTCATTTTTTCAGCCAAACCCACCTATAATTCTTTCTTAGATGCCATCAAGGAACAATATAACCCTATGGGGAGCTATGTGGAAAATTACATACAATGAACGATGCTGCCATAGCAAAGGAACAAAGATGTGCATGAGTTGATGAATATTTTCCATACCCTGTACACAAAGTTGGGTATCAAATATTCGGAAAATATGGTGCTCAAGTACCCAGTTGCTTACATAAATACATTCAAGAGGAAATAGATTTCATGATCATCTCCTCTCTTGGTGAAATATACCGCTACGCTGCCAAGATTGAGCATAAACTTAAACAGAAGAAGCAAGAATTTGGATCTGCGAACCCAAAGCAAGGGAAAGACACCCCCAAAATGCATAACAAAGGAAAAAGCAAGGTTGGGAGACCCAAGACAACCCACCGAAGCCGCAAGAAAAGAACAACACCTTGAATACAAAGAAGGACATGGGGAAATGGTGTGAGTTCCATAAGAGGCCCCCCCACAACACAAGTGAGTGTCGAGCCAAGCAGTCACTAGTGGCTAAGTTGAAGGCTTCCGAATAATATGCATGTTGCGACTTTGAGTTAGAACCCAATAAGGGGGATGAAAAAGGGAAGAAAATTATTGATATGAAGCCTAGTGTCACCATTTCCACCACCAATATTCACAATATTGAGCCCGAAGATCTAGAGGATGGGGAAAAACTCTTCCACTCACAAATGTGGGTGAAGGGCTCTCCACAACAGTTTATTGTCAACAATGGGAGCTAAAATAACCTCATCTCAGCATAGGTATTGAAGTGGTTGAGCCTACCAACCACACCACACCCACGATTGTACACCATCAGGTGCCTTCACCAAAGACGAGATATATGTGTCAGTCAATAGTGTTGCCTTCTCTATAGCATCAAGCCTTTCACAGATGAGGTATTGTGTGATTTTTCTCCTCTTGAAGTTGTGATGTATTAATTGGCCAACCATACTTATGGAAGCATCATGTTGTGTATGAGTCTAGGCCTCACACTGTTATTTTTTCTTTTGGAAATAACTTATACATGATACTGAAGGTAGCATCCCCTACTAACATCTCTTTAATCTATGCGAAGCAATGTATTAAGATCATTTCCCAGACCAGGAAATTTGTCTTCCTTAT
This sequence comes from Pinus albicaulis, assembly GCA_034641835.2. Lineage (NCBI taxonomy): Eukaryota > Viridiplantae > Streptophyta > Pinopsida > Pinales > Pinaceae > Pinus > Pinus albicaulis. The sequence goes on along the minus strand of CM076573.1, from coordinate 53,123,357 downwards.
GATTCACCCTCAGGACAAGAAGAAGATTGTGGCCACATCCACAACCTCCAGATAAGGATCCTCTACATGACAACAACATGTGGACAAGGTCTTGGAGGATTACAGAGACATCTTCACCTCACCCACAGGGGTACCCCTACACTGTCAAGTCAAGCACTCCATCGATATGATCCTAGGTGAGCTGCTACCCAATGGACCGATCTACCGATGCTTTATTATGGAGAATGATGAAATTAAGAGGAAGATTCAAGAGTTGTTGTAGAAATGGAGCATCATACCAAGTTCATCACCCTGTGAGAGCTCGATCGTGTTGGTACAGAAGAAAGACAACACCTAGAGACTCTGTAGTAAATATCGAGCACTAAATGGGATCAGTGTATGGAATATGTATCCAATCCCATAGATTGATGACCTTCTGGACCAACTCAAGGGGGCCAAATATTTTAGCAACATTGATTTGAAGCCTAGTTATCACTAGGTACCAATTGAATCCTTCGATGTGTGGAAAACTGCCTTCAAATCCAAGGAGGGCCTTTTTGAATGGTTGGTCATGCCTTTCGGGTTGAAAAATTCCCCCACAACCTTCATGAGGCTGATGGACGACATATTGCAGTCCTTCACCAACGCATTCATGGTAGTGTATTTGGACAAAATCCTGATGTTCAGCCAGAGTTGGGAAGAGCACTTGCACCATATACGATAGGTCCTCCAAACCCCACGACAACACAATTTGTGTGCCAATTTGGAGAAATGCACTTTTGGTATGACCTAGGTTCAATATCTGGGGTACATCATTGATGAAAAGGGTGTGCATGTGGACCCACCCAAGATACAACTTATTCTATATTGGCCAACCCCAACCACTCTAACAGAGCTTTGTAGATTTCTTAGACTTGCCAATTTCTACTGCAGGTTCGTGTTGGGTTTCTCTCATATCACTTGGCCTTTGAGTCAAGTCACCAAGGGCGGAGTGAAGCCAAAGTTCTTCTGGTCTGAATCCCAACAAAAGGAATTTTTCAAGTTGAAACATCGCCTCTGCTCTGCACCAATGCTAACATTACCAGACCTGCAGCAACCATTTGAGATTTCGGATAGATGCCTCCGACTATTCTATTGGGGCAGTTCTTACTCAGCAGGGGCATCCGGTGGCATATCACAATGAGACACTTTCAGAGATATTCCAAAAGTATCCCACCTATGACAAAGAGATGTATTCCATTGTGAAGTCTTGCCGACAATGGACGCATTATATTCTGGGGAAGGAAACGATCATCCACATAGACCATCGACCCATGCAGTTCATACATACACAAGGAATGTTGCAAAATGATCACCATTAGAAATGGTCCAAATATGTGCAACAATTCCACTTGAACATCAAATACAAGAAGGGAAGCACCAATAATGTTGCAAACTGTCTAATCTGACCACCGGTCATGGCGCTGGCCACTGTGCTCGACTCTTGTGGACATGAGACTTCAGGGTGGCCGCATCTTTTCAAGAGCGATAAACAACTCAGAAACACAAATCAAATGCTTCTCGAAGGCAAGCAAGTTTTGTATTTTCATCTTCAAGGTACACTGTTATGCCCCCTGGGACACGTATGTGTTCCTTCAATCAAAGATGCCAATATTATTTTGGAGGCACACTACAGTTAGGTCGCTGGACATGTTGGAGTAAAAAAAACAGTGATAGTGCTGCAGAAGTATTTTTATTGTCTGAACCTTCGACAAGATGTTGGGAAATACATCAAATCCTACACTTCTTGTGCCATTTCCAAATAAAAAATCAAGCAAGGCCTATATACTATTATTCCTACTCCTAGTCGGCCTTGGGAATCCATCTCCATGGAGTACATGTTGGGCCTTTCTTCTACTAAGCATGGAAACGACTGCATTTTTTTGGTTGTCGAGAGATTCTCTAAGATGACCATTCTGCCAGCTTGAAAGAAGTGTATCACAGTAGAGGCCACTATTAATATCTTATTTGAACGAGTTACACTTTGGTATCCCATAGCAAATTATCTCAAATCGAGACAACAGGTTCCTGAGTACATTTTGGTCGAGGCTCTGGTTGATGCTGGATACCAAGCTCACTAAGTCCATGACCTTCTACACCCAGACTAATGGCCAAACAAAGGTCATCAACAAGATGATTGTGCACATTCTGCGCATGTACATCTTGAAGAATTCATGCACATGGGATGAAATACTTCCCTATGTCTAGCATATCTACAACAAAGCTCTCCATAGCTAAATTGACCACAGTCCCTTTCAGGTGAGGTTGGGAATTCCACCCATAATGTCTCATTGATGTAGCCATATCATTTGCAGTTACCCAAGAAGATTTGACTCGTGTCCAGTCCGAAGTTGGCATGGCTAACAACTTCATTAAGCACATTCAACACATCCTCTAGTAGTTCCATGAAATATTAGACTGATCCAATGCTAAGTACAAGCAACATCGTGATCAAAATCAGGTGACACACAAGTTCTAGGTGGATGACAAAGTTTCACTACATTTGCAGAAGGAGCACCTCGTTGGGTCCCACCACAAGCTTTTCCCACTCTAATATAGGTTGTACACCATCAACAAGGATGTAGGGGATAATGCCTTCGAGCTCAACATTCCACTGTTCCTTGGCCTGCACCTAGTATTTAATGTGGAATGACTGTGACAATATTTTCCCCCATTGTTGGACACATTCGACATTGTTGAGCAGCTGACACCAACAGAGCTCAACCCAAGCTACATTAAGCAGGCCAAAATTGATAGGATAATGGAAACACAAGTCAAGAACACTCACCAGTAGAGGATCCAACTATATTGAGTTGTCAAAGTAGGCCATCTCCTTCACCAAGGCAAGTGGTTCAGCAGGGACCAGGTTCAACATAAATTCCCTCACCTCATGGAGGCTATGCACCCAATGGGGACCATTTCTTCCTGGGGGGGGGAATAATCTAGGTGAATATTGGTGGCCACCCACCTATTCCACTTATACCTCCAATCGGTTTTATCTTTTTCCTTGATTATAAAATCATTTACTATTTTTAACTGTTTTTTGGGTCTTGATCTTCTAGAGTTATTGTGTCCCCCTAAATGACGTTATTATTTCTCAATTAAGAACTAACTCAATTGAAATTTGGTGTGAAATAGGATGGTGGAAAATACCTAAATAATATTGGGAAGAATGGTTGTGTACATTTTGCACATTTGTGGCATTTGAATCAGTAAAACGTTTCATTTTGGAATGTGATACTTTCATAAGCATGAGGGACAATTATGCCAATTTGTTGTATAAAATATCTAACACAACTATGATACCATGTAGAAATTATATAGAATATCTATATCAATGGATTTAATCCGATCATGTAATGTACTAAAACAATATATTGAATCCTTCTACTATATATGCGGAATATAAAACATGATCGCTCAATCACATGCAAGTAAGAGAAAGGAAATAATCAATCACACAACACAAGATATTCTTGGGGAAATCACCTGCTCAAAACCCCTCTATCATATATTGTACATTGTCAAAGAATCATGAAACAATATAATTCTTTCTCACACCGAGAAAATCCTGCACTCTACCGATCCTCTCACCCTGATCCTACTCAAAACTGGCTAGAAATTCTTAGGAAACACTGAACAACACTTAGCTAATTCTGAGCCCCTACTTAGCCCAACCTTTCTCACACAATCCCTAGGTAATTAATCCCTATTAAATAGGATAATAAACCTTCCTTAATTGCACAATCCCTATGGAGCATTCCTTTGACTTTATAATTGTGCCCAGGAAATTCGCTAATAATACAACTGACAGTTAACTTCCTTTTAACCTCTGTCTCAATTGGGTTGTCATCAAAATTGACATGCATGCAACTATTAATAGTGAATAATCATTTTCTTGATAGATCACTACTTGTGAATTAAATCTGATTTAATTCACTTGACCTCTCACTAGCTCATCACTCAGTTAGAACTAGTTAAACTGATTTTAACTCAATTAATTTGAGTTAACTGATTACACTCACACCACACTAGTGCATTAACTACAACTGGACCCTGAAAATAATTGAATCACTCTACATGCCTCACCTTTGGCCCTCAACTTGAAATTATTGAGCTAACTAAGTCTATCTCACTTAGTTAACTGATACAAGTTGTGTTAGGATATTTCGACACATAGGAAATAGTTAAGAATAACTTAGTCTAGTGTAGAGTTAGGTAAAGTGTGTTTCTTTACTATGTACATTTGTAACTTATAATTCGACGGTCACGATTTGTAGTGATCCGACGGTTCACTCTCTCCTTGGTATTATAGACACTTGATCCGTGGCTTAACACCCGATTGTTCCATGATCTTTATTTAAAGAGCATGGAGGTTCATTTTTCTTGTAGCCGTTTATGAGAGAAACATATGTAACTTTTCTTTTTATATTAATAAATTTCCTGAAGTGGTCGTGTTGGCTCAGGCCATGGACAGTTCCTTATTCGAGGGTTTTAACCATGTGATAATACTGGTGTACTAATTTGTGATCTGTTTGTGAGTGGCGACCTTTGGTTTTTGATCTACGAAACTTACCCTGTAAATTCCTACATGGTATCAGAGCTCTTTTGAGGGCCGCATCTATTGTTGATCCAAATCCAAAGCCGGTTTGACTACGTGTGACTTCCAATTTCTAGATCTACAACTCAGTTTTTTCAAAAAGGCATAACTTCTTCATATGGAAGCCGTTTTTCGAGCTATTTTTTTTTAATTAGCCTAATTTTTCGAGATCTTTCCATTGGAGCAGTTATTTTTAGTTTTTTTTCAGCTTCATTTAAAAAAATAAAATGGAAAGTGCATGCCCGATTATTCTTAACAGCACCAATTATTTCTAATGGCTACCTCACATGGTAGATATAATTAGAAGTAAAGGGATTTATATAATAGCCACAGGAAAAGAAACTAAACCTTCCAATGATGATAAAGTCGCTAAATGGGAAAATAAGCAAGATCAAGCACGAGGGTTGATAGGAATTCCATTGCTCAAGATCTTCGATTTCATATCCTTGAAATTGACACCCCTGATGAAGCCCTGAAAAAGCTAAATACTGTTTTTGGCATTCAAAATCAAATCAGGGCTCACCAACTTGAAAATGAGTTGTTTACTTTTGACCCCAATAATTTCTCCTCTATTGAAGATTTTTTATCCAAATTCAAGACTCTTAGACTTCTTTTAGAAGGTTGTAAGGTCAAAAAGGACGATGGCAGCCTCATCTATTCCATTCTTGCTAAGCTTGGCCCTGCATACTTTGTATTTGTTTCCACCTTCGTTTCCACTAGAGAAGCCATCATTTCTTCAAGAACCGCCTACAAGAACCCCTCTTTTGATGCCTTTTGCGATTCTTTGATAAGAGAACAAGAAAAAAATCTTACACCTTGGTCTTATCACTTCTAGAAACACTTCTAAGAAAGCCTTAGTAGCCCAACAATAACCATATAAAAGGAATCCCAAGAAGCAGCATCCTAAAAAGTATGGTCCGAAACCAAACAAGGGTCCTAAGCAATTTCAGCTGCAAACTGAAAAAGAGACTCACCAAAATGATAAATAAAATAAAAGCAAAGGGAAGAAGACATATAGACATTTCAACTTTTGTAATCGTGATGGCCATATAGAGTCCAAATGTTTTAAGAAGATGGAAGCCTTAGAAGCAGCAATGAAGAAGCACAACATTAATTTGGAGCACTCTTCACCTTCATCCTCAGGAATGGTACTTTCTGCTTATGGTTTTCAAGCATCAAGATTTGGTTTTGGATTAAATGTATCTTCTTCTTCTCATTCTCATGACTGGCTCATTGATTCTGGAGCTTCTTACCACATGGCCAAAAATAAAGCCATGCTTTCTTATTTAAATGATTGTAACACCAAACATATTTATGTTGGTGATGATAGATCTCTTAGTGTTGCAGGATTTGGAACCATTAATATAGATAATGATCAGTTTAATGATGTACTATGTGTTCCTACCTTGTCATGCAACCTTCTATTTGTTTATCAGATAACTCATTCAGGTGAAGGGAAAATGGTAGAATTCTCAGCTCATGATGTTGTAATCAAGGACCTCAAAAATCCTAGACATATTTTAGCTACTAGCATTGCTGATGATTCCACAAGGTTGTATAAGTTTGACAACTTTGGGTCATCATGTCTTCCCTTGATTTTTGTTGCTCATAATGATGATGTGAGCAAACTTTGGAATGAGCAATTTGGTCACTGAAACTATCGCTCTCTTAAAACTCTATGTAAAGAAAATATGGTGACAGGTCTTCTTATGGTATCTTTCCGAGATGGTGTTTGCTCCGGATGTGTACTCAGAAAACATCACTGGGATAGTTTTGACAAATGTGCCTCTTGGCACGCCTCAACCCCTTTGTAGCTTGTGCACACTGATTTATGTGGTCCACTTCGTGTTGTTTCTTTCTCTAGTTGCAAGTACTTCTTAACTTTCATTGATTATTTTTCCAAACTCACTTGGGTATACTTCTTAAAACTCAAGAGTGAAGTTTTTAACATGTTCTTGGCCTTTAAGGCCTTTGTTGAGAAAAAATCTGGACATCCAATTCTAAAGTTAAGATCAGACAATGGAGGAGAATATGTTAACAAAAAATTTATCAACTTTTGCACTGCGCATGGCATTCAATTGAAACATACTGTTCCATATACGCCACAAAAAAATGATGTAGCTGAAAGGAAGAATCACACCTTAAAAGAAATGGCTAATTGTATGCTTCAATCTAAAGGACTTGGTCTCAATTTTTAGGCAGAAGTAATTAACTATGCAAATTACATAGTAAATCACACTCCTACTAAGGTTTTAAAGAATATAACTCCAGAAGAAACTTGGAGCTCAATCAAACCAGATGTAAGTCACTTTCGTGTTTTTGGAAGTGATGCTTGGGCTCATATTCCAGATGTGAAACATAAAGTCGTAGAACCTAAGAGTGAAAAATGCATTTTTGTTGGATATTCTGAAGATGTCAAAGGAGATAGACTTCTTCAACCAGAATTCAAAAATATAATCATTAGAAGAGATGTAAAATTTTATGAAAATATATCGGCCAGTGAGCCTAGTTCGGTGGGTGTGCCACCTTTGGCCTACGAGGCTGATTCAACATATGTGCCACCTCTCTCTCTCTTCTATTTTTAATATCATTCCTTCTAGTTCAGATGATGACAACGAGGATGAAATTCCTCCTCCACCTCTTGAAGTTATTCCTTTTACTCCACAGCTTCCAAGATGGGTCCACTCTACTCGGAATGCAATAGGTTCTCTTGTAGGTGACCCTGTAGATCGACAATGTACATGTTCTCAGTTAGAAAGAGACTCTTCCTTATTGGCTGAAGTTCCAGAAAATCCTGTTCCAAAAACCTTTGAAGAAGCCTCCTGTCATCCAGATTAGGATGAAGCTATGAATGAAGAATATCGTTCCTTATTGGCAAACTATACTTGGGATCTTGTTCCTCTTCCAAAAGGAAGAAAACTTGTCAGATGCAGATGGGTTTACAAAACAAAGTTTGGACCAAATGGAAAAGTGGATAGACATAAAGCTGGTCTTGTCGCTAAAGGATTTTCACATGTTGAAGGCATTGACTGTACTAAAACCTTCTCCCCTACTGCCAAAATGAATTCTATCTACCTTTTTCTTTCCCTTGCTTCCTCTTTTAAATGGGAATTCCATAAGATGGATGTTAAATCTGCCTTCTTACATGGAGATTGCATGAAGAAATATACATGGAATAACCCCCAGGATTTATCCAAAATGACTCCAGCCTTGTTTTTCTCCTTAGGAAGTCTCTCTATGGTCTCAAACAAGCTCCTCGGGCTTGGTATGCCAAAATGGATAGATTTCTATTAGATAATGGCTTTCTAGGTGTCATTCTGACAACACTGTCTACACCAAGAAAGTGGGTAAGTACTTCACCATACTTGTTCTTTATGTTGATGACCTTATCCTCACTGGTAGTGATCCCAACCATATAAACCATGTGAAGTCTAGCCTCAAAAATAAGTTTGAAATGACAAACTTAGGGCACTTTAATTATTTCCTTGGTCTTCAAATCTTGCAATCCAAAGAAGGCATTACCCTCTCTCAGTCAAAATATGCATGTGATCTTCTACACCACTTTCACATGGAAGACTGTAAGCCATCCCCTTATCCCTTTCTGTCTGGAGTCAATCTTTCAGTCACTTGTACTACCCCTGAAGTTGATGCTACCTTATACCATCAACTTGTTGGTAAACTTCTGTATCTAACCCATACCCATCCTGACCTTTCCTTTGTCGTTGGTCTTGTCGCTTGGTTTATGTACCAACCTCATGAAAGTCACTAGAAAGTAGCTAAAAGAATACTTCAATATATTCGAGGTACAATTCAGTTCAGGATTGATTACAGTGCAGGAGGATCTCCATTATTGATTGGTTTCACTGATTCTGATTGGGCTGGTGACCCTAATGATCGAAAGTCTACTACAGGATATGTATTCACTCTTGGTTTAGGACCTATTACATGGTCTTGTAAGAAACAAAGTGCCATCTCTCTTTCTTCAATAGAAGCAGAGTATCATGGTGCAGTTGAAGCTAGCAAGGAAGCCATCATGGCTTCATCAGATCCTGTCTGAATTTGGTCTTCATCAGCATCATCCAACTACACTCTGGTGTGATAATCAGAGTGCCATTCAACTATGTAAAGATCCAGTTCAGCATCAGCGTATGAAACACATTGAAATCCACATACACTTCATCAGAAAGCTCATTAATGATCGTGTTCTTGAACTGCATTATTATCCAACCAATGATCAAGTAGCCGATATCTTTACAAAGGCTCTTACAGAAGCCAAGTTTACCAAACTTCGATCCATGCTTGGAGTTCAGGAAATTTATCATTAAGGGGGGATAGGCTCTAATGCCTCCTTCCTTCTCCTATTGTGTCACCTTTGTAAATCCTTCAATCCTATCCCAAGTTTTTCTTAAGGGGGGATGTTAGGATATTTCGACACATAGGAAATAGGTTCCTTTTGTGTGACCTTTGTAAATCCTTCAATCCTATCCCAAGTTGTTCTTATGGGGAAATATTAGGATATTCCGACACATAGGAAATAGTTAAGAATAACTTAGTCTAATGTAGAGTTAGGTAAAGTGTGTTTCTTTAGTATGTACATTTGCAACTTATAATCCAATAGTCACGATTTGTAGTTATTCGATGGTTCACTCTATCCTTGGTATTAAGGACACTTGATCTGTGGCTTAACACTCGATTGGTCCATGATATCTATTTAAAGAGCATGGAGGGTCATTTGTCCTATAATTTTTTATGAGAGAAACATATGTAACTTTTATTTTTTTATATTAATAAATTTCCTGAAGTGGCCGCGCTAGATTAGGCTGTGGACTGTTTCCATCTTTGAGGGTTTTAACCACGTGATAATACTGGTGTACTGATTTGTGATTTGTTTGTGAGTGGTGACCTTTGGTTTTTGATCTATGGAACTTACCCTGTAAATTCCTACAAGTTGTTATGAGCTAAAATTACAATTTACTTTCAATTTAATTAATGGATAATTAAATCAAAAGCCTCACATGGTAGCCATTTCTGGGTGGCATTCTCTGGATTTTATTTTTGGATGCCAATTTCACTGTTTCTTGTTGCAAATTTCAACATTTGCTAGCATCATTCCCTTGGCGTTGTCTTTTCAATGAGGGGAATGTTAGAAGGTTGGGCCTACTCATCATCAATTTGAATAAGAAAATTATTTAATTACAAAAGGCAAAAAGCATAGAGGTTGGTGGTCACATAGACTATTTTTAGTTTCATGGATGTTAAAATATCATTCATCCATTCTCTACCATGTTGGGTTGGAAATTTTCATGTTATTTTATTTTATTTTTATGTTATTTTGTTTTATTTTTATCGAGTCAAAATGTTAAACATTACAACATCTCTAACATACTAGGGTGGTGACTGCCTCTCGGCTCAATTAATGTTTAGTAGTTATTAAAGAGATTCAAAATGTGACCATATTTGTGATTTTTGTAAGCTAATTTTACAAGGGCGTTGTCTACCGAGGCATACATTTTATTTGAACAACCAAAAATCATCAGAGTTCATTCATTTTTTTCCAAAAAATTGACAATAGGAGTGTTGAATTTGTTGGGTATGTGTTATGTTCTTTCCATGAATAGTCGCACACGGGGGGTGATAGCCTCCCCTTTTTGTTGCGTCAGGTGCAACCCCCCCTGTCCAAGGGTTTGCAGGGGGCAGGTAGCTCCCTGCACGAGGTTCGGGGCATTGGCCCAGGAAAATATTTTTGGACCCTATTTTAGGTGGCCGGACCCACCTATGGTTTTGTTCATGGGTTTGCACATGGTTTTTGGGCATGATGGTTTTCGGCCCCTGGTATTTTGTAGATCCAGTCAAGGGAACTACATTATCTTCTAATCCAGGGTTAATGGATTGGGGTTTATGAATGCTTCGACATATATATATATATGTGTGTGTGTGTGTGTGTGTGTGTGTGTGTGTTGTAACTCTAAAAGGAATATAATGAAAAATCAAGCAGGTGGTCCCGATTTGGGATCCAGGGGAAAAATCTCTGTGTATATCTGTTTTATGTTTTTATGCTCTTGCTATTGCTTATTTTCTGTTTTTTAGAATTTGTTTGTAGATAATTTTTTTACAGGGTTAAAACCTACATAATCATGGTTTTTATGGTGGAAATGGATTCAACACCATAAAAAACCCCAAGGGAACTGAATTTCCAACCTACATAATGATAGTTGTGAACCGAATTTTCAAAAATGTATGTTGGATTTTTTTTAAATTGTGCCAAAATTTCCATTGTTTTCTGGGTGAATTGATGCCTCTATAAACTATGTGATTTCAAAAGTAATAATTTCATAAATTACTTAATTTAATAATTACTTTCAATTTTTTTTAAGGACTTCTCTGATCTATGTTTTGTCTTAAAATAATGTATTTTTCTCTTGCAATCAGGGATACTATGTAAATGGAACTGCTCGCCCTTGTGTTTTACTTTCAAAGGCTTTTTGTGCATAACCCAACATTCATAATGGAGATCCACTAATAGTTTCCTAGTGCTAGCTAGTTATCCTAACCTTCCAAGAAATTGAGTGGAGTTCCTATGCCCTTTTAGTTGTCAAATATTCTTGGAATCATAATATTTCAAGTGTTAATTAATTCAAAAGTTATTTCTCAATATAATACTCATTCTCCTTCAATATGCAACATATATCCATTCACTTATAAAGACCAAATTTCAGTTTTGTGGGCTATAAATCCTTGTTACATATCTATGAACAAGAATCACATAATCTTAGGTAAATAAGAAATTGTAGATTTGGAAGATAAATACACTTATCTAATTCAACTCAATAATTTTTCTGAAATTGATGAAGAGTGAACCACTCTCCACCCAACCATAAGAGATATGTAACATCCTTTTGTAGTTGGTATCTCTAGAGCTAGATTATGATGGCATCAAGGGAAAACTTAGCCAATCAACTTAGGGTAGAATTATGAAGGTCCCTCTCTTTCGTCATTAGAAATCAACAAAATTTCAGTCAACCCACTTAGCAATGGGCAGTCCTTCAACACCATCCCTTCTTAGTGCCTCAATGCTTACTTAGTGTTGCAGGTTGGAAAGTGACTTCCTCAACATTAGGGATTCCACCTGGTTCAGAGCTTAAAACAACTCCTTTTCCGTTGAAAATGGTGGGTCCGACTGGGGATAAAGGGACCAGTTTCCCATATAAAGAGAGTTTATATAACAAAATAAATGAAATCAACACTATCGAGGTGATTTATTCTAATGATAACATCAATTAAAACTAATATAACTAATTCCTGGGTTCAAATTCATTTATATGATTAAGGCATAGAATTTCACAAGCATGAAATAATATAGATCATTGTATAATTAATGAATATAAGCACATTTAAGAAACTATGTCAATTTAATTGATTTAGTTGATGAAAAACATTAATCACGTAAAAGATCTCTAAGCATATCGTTCAATATATTATATCAATAATAATAAGAACATATATCACTTCAATGCTTATCAGAATGAAACTAATAGACAGAAATAAGTTTGCCAAAATTTCAGAAACACAAAACAATCAATACACAGATAATAATACTCATTGCGTCATAGCTTTAGATCTGAAAAGATAGCTTCAAGGTTCAGACTTTCAATTGTATAACTTTCGTTCAAACAGTAGCGTAAGTTCCAAAATCATTCTTCTCAAAATTCCGGACCTCTTTCTAAATGCATGAAAGGGGTTTTACTAATTAACATTAAAAAAATAGAAGACTTGTAAAATAAGTCTTCTAATATTACTCTAAACTATAAAACTATAAACTAGGAAAATATAATGCATAAGTTGTAAAGGTCTATGAATGTTTCCCAGATTCACTCTCTAGCCAGTATTTGAGCTGGCATGTTTTGATCATATGTTTTATATGGGGGGGATGAATTGGCTTCATTCTCATTTGTCCTGTGAATACTGCATCGTTCAGTGTTGGAAGAATCTAAGCTGCTGCATTGGAGAGGCACCTCAACATTATCAATTGTTTATGAGGCTCAATAAAAAAGTACCAGTAAATCTCCATATTTAACCTTGTTAGATTTTCTATGTCAAGATATTTTATGTTTGATGTCTCTTGCTAGGATTGCTTTAGGAAACTGATATCTGGCAGGGTGTCTTTTGATGCTTCATGAATCAGGTTGGCTTGCTGAAGAGAATATTTTGTATAATCAGAGATGCTAGAAGATAAATTCTTAGCTCTGATAATAGGTAATTCAACGCTCTTCATTTTAATATCCCGATCTCCAAATATTATATCTTTAATTGGTTCTTCAATTTGAGGGAGATTGACTGCTCTACCCTGTGCAGTGCCTTTCCAATCTATGTATTTTGACACCTTGTCGTCAATTTATTCATAATAAGTTCTCAGTTTGGAAATCTAAGTAACTAATTGATCATTTGTCTTAACTTTCTCTTGAATTTGATTATACTTCTGATAGAAAACTACTTGTTGTGTTACCAGTAATGCCTCCAACTCTGTTGCTTCTTTCTTTACTTCATTGATTTCGAGCTTTTATTGGAGCTTTTCAATCTTATGCTGCATTTAATGAATTATTTGATATTTTTCTTTAATTTCATTTTCGAGTTTGAGTTTGAGACCTTTGAAATGTTGTTGCAGATTATTGATGCTTGACTGAAGCTCCTGCTTGATCCTTTGCTTTTCATTAGAGAAAAATTGCTCCAATTGAGCAATTTTTTGGTCCTTTTTTATAATCAATGATTCAACCTCTGCTACCTTATCAATTTTGGCATTTGCATAAGCACCTAAAAATTGAGATAATCTATTAAGCTCTTTCCTTGGAGATTACTGATTTCCTTTCCAATGGACTCGCATTAGTTTTGAATCTAGGTAGTTCTGGAGATTCTTCCATCTTTTGCTTCTTCTTTGACCTGGTCATGACAGCTTTGTGTCTTGGACTATAAAACATGTCTAATGGAGGTATCTCTTCAAATTTTAGGACTATTTTAGTAGTTGAAAAAGTCGGGATGATTTCCATATCTTGGGCCGGTGTTTCTTTTGGTTTCTCCTTTGTATCATTGTGTCCTTGGATCTGGATTTGCTTAAGAATAATTTTGGAAACCTCTACAGTGAATGAGGTTTCTTTGATTTCTTCCTGATTCATAAAGTTATCTATATCAGCAGAAACATGTTGCATACTTGGCTCACTTGTATGAGTTATGGAACTTGTAGCACCCACAATAGGCATCGTTTCTGACTGAATGGAATTTTTAATGGCAGGGGTATCAGTCTCTGATAGCGCTTTCTCGAATTCTTCCCAATTTTGGATGAGTTTTTCATCCTATTGAACATTAACGATTTCCTCGTCTTGAACTGGTACTGGTACTTGAGAAAGCATTGCAACTATAACTCGTTCTGCCTTCGGCTCTGGTCTGTGAAACAAATAATCTGGAAAATGATCATTTCTCTGTTCTCGATACACTTTGAATCATAACAAATATTCTGGATTGAACCTTTCAGCTAATTTCTGCTGAACTGTTGAAAATTCGTGAATTGATTCAAAATATCGTCAAATTTGTCAGGCTCGCTAGGAAATGCTCGTAGCTTGACTGAATTTATTATCTCTCTAGAAATACAGTAGGAGTCATAAATTCCATTGGGTAACACTGGAAAATTGAAAGGTTTTAATCGATCAATATAAAGACAGGCATGTTTGAAATTTTATAGGGCATACGAACCACAGGAAAAAGGAAAAGTTGGCCAAACAATATTTTTGGCATCTTTCAGGATTTTAGTCAAACCATTACCAATTGCTTGATAAGCAATTTCTTTGGCCAAAAATTTGTCTGGTATATACAAGGGTAGGACATGAGGATGGGAATAACTTCCAAAAATACAGATGTATGTAAAATTATCTTCACCAAACCACCTACCTATAGACTTAAGACTCTTATTGGCTTCGGGGGTGACTCTAGGGATTTTTCTTTCGAAAATGACTTGGAAGACCGGGAGCATTATGTCATTGCATATTCTGAACATGTGAGAATGATATTTTTACTCCCACAAGAAATCTAACTGTACATAGATGGGGGTTTCAACTTCTCTAGTCCATTTCCATTGTAATGATGAAAAGTCAAAGGAAAAATAGATTGCATCTAAGATATAGGAACTCATATAAAAAGGAGAGACTGCATTGGGTGAGGCATTTCAATTTTCTCTATAGAATGTGATAAATCTTATCAAATTATTAGAAATAATAGTAGCCCAATCTAGAATATAGCCATCAGAGGTTGCTTCTATCAAGGGTGTCCAATTCTCTTTAAACTTGGTCGTATTTACATATCCAAGGAGACGACACATCATTGCAGCTATCTGAGAGAATGGGATTTTAAGAGAGGCGTCTGAATACATACCCTTATCGTCACGCTTATTCCGGTTAGGATCATTTATCCATTCTTTAATTACAGTCGCAGGATGGTCATTCTCGTGCATGAACTCTTGAACAAATTGAGCATCATATCTCTTCTGGGGTTCTGGAAGTTTTTACATATTCTTCAAATCTAATGGCCTGAGGGAGCCAATGACAGTTATGCTTCAAGTAAAAAAATTCCGATCTCTGGTATCTACATTATCCAACAACCATTTCATTAAGTCAATGTATGGCAAAATCTTAGGACAAGCAAAAATTCTGTGAAGAAAAGAATTATCAGTGTCCGTCCATGATTCAGAATCATTTGACAAAATATTGTCAACCACAAATTTTCTATCCATAATTACATGCGGTTTCTTATTCTCAAACAACTAATTGATCCCTTCCTAGCTTGAAGAACCAATTTCTGGGTTGCATGTAGTGTCTAAGATTAGGAAAGCCATTTCGTTGTTTTCCTCTTGTTGTATGACTAACAATGACGGGGTGGCAAATTTCCTTCATGCTTTAATCAACCTTGACATCTTTTTATGTCTAAGTGTTTGGAATTATCCTGTTTAAAAGAAAGCCAGAGAGGATAAGCTGAAATCACTTCGAATGATATTAACTATCCTATCAACTTAACTCATGCATAATGGGAAATACTTGGTATTAATATTTGAAATAATTACAAATTTATTACAAACCTTGAGATCACAAAACACCTGAATTAACTTTAAATTGACAAGCATGGGTTCGTGTAATTTTGACAGATGTCATCACATTGGGATTTGTTGATCGAAAATTTTGGTTGTTGGTGAGTTATAACAATTGAAAGAAATATGTGAAACACGAAGTGAGATATTGTGATAATTTGAGACGGGATGCGATATCAGCATCCATCAGATGACGATTTCCAATGTTGGCATATGTTAGGTGACGGTTTAACTAGTTCGCATTTTTGCATTTCACGATTTGTAACTTTGTTGCTTGGATTTCGGCATTGTGATATTTTGGTGGTTCGTTCTTTGCAATTTTTCTGATGTTTTCCCTCTTCTTTTACATTTTTTAGGTTTGAGGGTTATTTCTATGTGTTTTTCTTATTTTTGTAAAGCTTAACCTAATAAAATCCTATCTTTAAGTCTTATTTATAAAAATAAATATTAACCTAAAATTTTTAAAGTGTCCCCATTATCCTTTCTAATCTATTTTATTTTGGATAATGGGGAGTTGTTGTAATACTACAACACTTAGCTAGATGCCTAGAAATTTGTGGTCTTGTTTTTCAACTTTGGTTAAAGGCACTTATTCTTGATTTCTTCAACCAAAAAATGGATTTAGTGATTCCTTCAAGTTATACTACCAATGAAAGTGGTTTTTGACACATTCTCACTTAGATATGGTCCCTCAACTCCTTCGTGTGCATGACATCTTCTTTGAATGGAATTTTTTTCTATCTTTCCCTTTCTTGCATGATATTTCATGGGTTCAAATCAAAATTTTGTGTGTCAATTTTGAAATATTGGACTGGGTATGGGTACGTTTCCCGTACTTATGGGATAATTTGTGCAACTCCAAACTAAATTCGTATTACAGGAAGTTGGTAGTTCAACTAGGTTCTCATTTTTTTTCAATGGAGAATTGAAAGATAACCATGGGGAGGTTGGAGGGGTAGGGGTTTTTCCTAGCCTCGACAAAATTCCAGAGATGAAATATGCTTAGGGGCTAGGGATCTCAACCAATAATCAGGTGGAGTTCCTAGGGCTATGGAAGGGGTTAGAATTGGCTTTAGAAAGGAAAATCAAATAGTTGATAGTGTTTAGTGACTCTATGATAGTAGTCTAGAAGGTGATTAGAGCTTAAAAATACTCAATTTTGATGCAAACTCCCATGTTGCACCGAATTTGTTTGCAAATATCTAAGTTTGAAGCAATTGATTTCTTCCATATAAAAATGAAACTCATTGTAGAAGTTGAATCAATAGCCAATAGTGGGGTCAATCTAGGAGGAGTGATGGAAATAAATGATTCTACTTTCAAAAAATTTATTCCATAATTTCACAAATTTTAACTCAATCAAATTTGGACCTAGCTATGAAAGAAGGTATAAAGTACAACTGGATTTGGGTTCAACACCAAAGGCAGATCATCAAAATCCAAAGGAGAAGGATGAGCATCGAATCACATCAAAAAAATATTAAAATTCTAGTGGACATGGACGATGTTTAAATCTTGGAATCAACATTGTTGAAAAATGCAACAAAATTCTCACTTTGATTTTTCCTTGATTAAATTGAAAAAATTCGAAATTCCACATTATCAGACAACTTGGATGTAGTTAACTTGTGTGACATGGCTTGTTTCATCCAGTTTACTGAGTAAATTCAAGTTGGAGGAGTTAGAGTTCATTTAAGCATGTGTGATTGATAATTTGTAGCAATCAAGGTTAATTACCTGAATTTGTTTTTAGTTAAACTAGTTCCAACTATTGGAGGAACTAGTGGAAGTTTAGTTGTGTAGTGGGACTTCTATAAAACTCAGTGAAAATGGAGTTAATTGACCAATCAACCCAAAATAGGTAGTGAATGCAGAGAACTTGAGTTCCATAGTTTTGGTGGAGATTCTAAGGCATCGTAACATCAATTGTAGGCTAGCCCTGAGTGTACATGTGTTGCATGTAGTTAGATGATCAACCTTGGGAATTGTGCAATCCATTTTGGATAAATTCCTAAATAATAGAGGCCTAATTTCTCAAGGAATTGAAACAGGAGCTCAAGCAGAGGAAAAAATTGACCAAGTCTAGGTCAAATCTTCTCAGTGAGCAGAGAGATAGGTTATTCACTTGTAGGTTGAGCTTAGATTGAACTAACAATTGTAATACATCTCTATTCATCAAATTAATGCAATCAGGAAAAGGGGTTTTTAGCATATTGTTTTCCCCTACAAAAATATTGTGTACATGTGTGTTATTTGTCATTCCAAGTTAATGATTGATGTTCTAATTTGTGAATTTAATTCCATAGAGTAGTAGAGTAGGTTTGTGTCTTGTGTTTTTGATTAAAATTTCATGAGAAATTGCAAATATACACCATAATTTCTACATGGTATCAGAGAAGGATTCAAATTAGAGTAAGAATTTCGAAGTTGTTTCTCAGGAGGTTCAAATTTATAGTTCAATGTAAGGGGATATCTTCAAAGCTGAGCATATTGTTAATCAAGGTTTTCATTGATGTCAATATGGCATTGCTGGAGATGGAAAATATTATTGTGATGCATGAATAACCCTTTCGTGATGTTTCCCTAACCTCATTCAAACCTTAAAGATGTGAAACCGTAATCCTAATAAATCCTTCAACACCTAGCTCTAGTTAAAACTTGCCCTAACACTCCTATTGAAGAAACCCTATATTTTGCTAAAAGAAACCCTAACATAAATTATTTTCTACCTAAACCCTAATTATTAAAATGAACCAAAAAAACCCTATTTTTTTATGGAATCCTAAACCAAGACTATGAAACCATAACCCTTAAATTTTTGCTCCTAATGATACCCTAATCCTAACAATTTAAAGAGTTAAACCCTACACTAAGTCTTAAATAATTTAATTAAAATCTGCATTATAAAAATTATTTCAAATTAATAAAACTTTAATTTTTAATATAAAGTTAAATCTTAAAATTTATGTTGTAATAATCTACACTTCATATTTTTTACAGCTCCACTAAATTACAAATGCAATCCAACTTAGAGACAGTCTTTCTATCACGTGAATGTTAGTTAATGAATAAAATTAAAATTAAATTATCCACCTACTTGTCGACTTTCATATCTGAATCACTTCATACGTCGGCTCCTAGAAACCCACAGTCGTCTCCTGACCATCGATAATGAAACAAATATATATATATACGAAGATCGGTTATTTGGACAAGAAAGCAATTGAATTCGAAACAAAAAGCTTCATAGAATGAGCTTATCAATATACAACGAATATTCTAGAAAGAAAAATATGCACAACATTCACAGCTCCGATACCCCAAAAAATTCAGCTCGGTCTCTCACAGCAAAATTTGAAGATCATTCACATCTGGTGTGTGATAAGGCTCAGGCCAATGATAAAATCATGAATAGTCACCTGTATCTTACAGTGTGGATTTGTGTTTGTCTGTAGACCTGTGAAGCTGTAAAAAACTATTAATTCAGACCTACAGTAATCAAAAATCTCAGACATGTATTAATTATAGAAGCTAGGACAATGGTCAAACTCAGACTTGCAGAAGACTTGTGCTAACATATTTCATTGGTGCTTCACTTAAAAAAAATACCTTGGATCGACTGCATTAGTCTCAAACCACCTCACTGAAACATGTTTTGAACCTAACCGCAGCATATCACAGTACCCTTAGATTTGTATTATATTATAGTGATTCAGGTTTATTAGGTTGAAACAATATTACATCTCTTTGGCTTGATCTCTGTAAAGAAGACACAAATAGTGAAGCCAAAATAGAGTTGGATTTATGGAAAAAATGGAACAACGTTCAGACCTATAATATTAACTTGAAGTAGAATAATTTGATACATCTGTAGCAATCGAGTACTTAAAAACAATGATTAAGCTTTGAAGGGTTGATTTAAGGAACGTTTGAAGACATAATCAGTGAGGGCTTCTTCAGCAACCAATTGGAGACCATAAGAGAACCTTGAAGATCTTGAAGATATCTTTCTGAGTAGCTTTTAAGGTTTGAGAAATCAACATCCTTATTGACCTAGAGCTGTGGCATTATTGAAGTAATTTTTGAAGAAAATTTGGATGGTCCTTGGAATATTTTAGAGGTATATTTTAGCAGCATTTCATCATTGGAACTTTGAGCATTGGAGCAGTGATTGAAAAACATTGCAGAAATTTTTAAAAGATATACTATGCAGATCTTATGAAGACTTGTTGATTTGAAAAGACTTGTGAAAACTATGTTGAGCATTCTAGAAGATTTGGAGCACACCTTGGAGACATGATGTACTGTTGAAGTCATCATGAGGTAACTTGGATAAATTGTTTGGGTACGATGAAGAGCAATGGTGACACCTTCTAAGAAGAAAAGGTTGTCATTGATGACATAATGTGGAGAATACAATGAAGACTAAGTGAATATTGACATGGCTCATTGAATAGGGCATTAGGAGCTGTAAGTATAACCAAATATATCTTGACGAAATGAAGCAGGAGGTTGGAGCCTCATAGAGACAAGGTTGGTGCCTTGGAAGATATGGTTGGAGCCCTTGAGGTTGGTGCCTCAGAATTGGAAAGGTTGGAGCCTTGGAAGTCCAAGTTGGTGCTTGGCAAATACAGGTTGGAGCCAGGAAATTGAAGATTGGTTTCTTCATCTAGGGTTGGAGCCCTACATATATTGTACTTGATTTATTGTAAAGAAGAAATTAATAAAAGCATTTATTCTTATTGTTCATATTGTGTTCTAAATATAAGTGATCTAACTGGTAAAATTAACAATTGAAAAGAAATACTGATTCACCCCCCTCTCAGCATTTCCAACAATTGGTTTCAGAGCCAGTACCTTCACTCAAAGCCTAACAACTTGAAGTTTGATCATTAGAACACAAATGGCAAAGCCAAGGAAGAAAGTCTCCAATCCTCCTAAAGATGTGTCGTCGTCAACCACTGAAATTGAAGTAAATCAATTTGCGAAGGCTCCATTGTTCATGGAAATTTTGATATATGGGTGGCAAGAATGAGGAATTTCTTGAAGACTCAAGGAATTGAAGTTTGGAAATCAGTGATTACTAATGACATGATGGACGAAGAATCCAAGGAGTACAATACAAGAGAAATGAAGGCAATTTTGAATGGGTTACCAAATTCTGTGAAGGCCAATTTCGAAAAATGTTCGTTAGCAAAAGTCATATCGGACAAACTTCATGATATTCACTCAAAAGGAGGGTTGAAAATGATCTCTAGTCAAGAAGATGATGGAAAACAAGAAATAAGTCCAGAATCTGTCAAGGAAGCTGAAGATGAGAGAGATGACAACAAGGCTAAAGAAGACCTAGAAGATGAAGAGAACAAAGAAGACTTTGAAGAATATCTCTTGAATAAAATTATGGCTTCCATGGAAGAGATTAACAGTTTGAAAAATGAAAATGAGGAACTTAAGAAGAAAGCACAAGATGGTAATCAAGACAAGACAAGGAAGGAAGTTGACTTTGTCAAGCTTCAAGTACAAGAAAGAGATGAGGAGCTCGCCAAACTTAAAGAGGAATTTCATCAAAATAAAAGAAAGCATCATGAAGAATTCATATCTATAACAAACCAATTGGATAAGGCAAAGAAAAGGGAAGAAACTTTGTCAAGCCACCTTGAACAAAGACTTAAGAGCTTGAACAATCTTGAAGTAGAGACTGGTCAATACAAGGAAGAGGTTTCCTCTCTTAGATACCAAGTACAAGAAGCAAGGAAACAAGTGCAAGGAGTCGAGAAGGTGATGGAAAATTTGGCATTCATAGAAGGACAAGTTAATGAAGCAGAAAATGAGAGAAACACCATGATATGCCAACTAGACGAAAAGGATGAAGAAATCTTGAAACTAAAATCAGACATCGATCTTCTCAACGCCGAAACATGTGAAGCTACAAGAATAAAAGAAGAATTGGAGAGTAGTCTAGAAAAGGAGAATGAAGAAGTCTTCATAATGAAATCAAATATCATCTCCAATAAAATCAAAGCACATGAAGCAACAAGGATGATGGAAGAAATGAAGAAGCAACTACTTATGAAAGATAAAGATTGTGAAAAGTTGAAAGGAGAAATTGTCTTTCTTGAAAAGGAAGTTGAATTGCTGAATAAAAACTTGAAAAGCTCTCAAACCCTAGATGACATCCTAAGTTAGCAGAGGTCTTGTTAATCTAGGTTGTCATTGATGTCAATAGTTGATGTCAGTGGCTAGGATAACAAATATTCTTGAAAATTCCAGAGGATGATTACAATGGAAGACTACCATATAACTGCACTTGATGAAGGACTAGATGACATACACATGATTACATGTCCTACCTCCGATAATTTGATGATGACATGAAAAATCTCCAATGATGTGAAGCTTGATGTCCTAATGATGAAGACTACATAATGATTCTCCATTTGATTGATGAAATATCTCTGCACTATCTTAAGTACAACTGACCTAATGAACCTACGTTGAAGAAGGCAAGGACATGGTGATGGTGATGCTATGTTGAAGAAGGCTAGGACATGACTATAAAGACAATCAACGAAGAAATCAAACCATGAAGAAGCCCTACAGTCAAAGGCATTCTTCCCTGCCTCCATTTTTGCACTCATAAATAATCGGTCACGCTTAAAAATAATTTTTGCTACCTTAGAGGAAAAATTCCTTAATGAAACCCACACCATCTTGAAGAGCATAATTTTTCCTTTCCAACTCGCTATTACTCAGCCCGAAACTCAAAACAGTTTGAAAGTTATTGATTTTTCAAGTTTAAGGTAAAAATTGTCAATGAGCCGACCTAAGCCGACTTGTGTAGGCTCATGCCTCATCGCCAAGGGATGTGTCCCTTCATCAAAAAGAAAAATGAGTATAAATATAAGGTCGTAGTCCTCATTCTGCCCATCAAAATTTCAGTGAAAATCACAGAAATTTAGAGAGAAATAAGAGGAGGTGGAGGAGGACTTTGAAACCTGTTTGGGCAAATTTTTTTTTTGGGCTAATTCTTCTATATTCTATTATAGCTCAGTGTACAGTCAATCCTATTTCCAAATTTGTGGCAGCTCCTATGTGAAGAATCTTGGACACTTGCACCTCTTAAAGCTTGTATTTCAGACTTGTAAAATCTCAACTACAAACCTAAAGAACAGTCATTTAAAAAAAAGGCTCGGATTGAAAATTAGAAGTTCAGATTGCTGCCACTATTATGAAGTTTAGATTAAGGACGGTTAGGAAATATTTTTTTGAGGTTATAGTGACTTGTTGTAGCTCAGAATTAAAGGTTGGACAGTCCCATTGGACAATTCATCTCAACTCAGACTTGTTATGATAAGCTAGTTGTGCTTGTAAATCTTGGACAACCACCCGAATTGACTTGGAAAATTTAAGGATTGCATCTTTGACCTTTGATTACAGTGCTATTTGTGAGTGGACAACAACCTAAACTGTACACCTTCGTGGAGCTTTCAAAACAGTGATTGAATTATCCTCAGCTCGGATTGCTGACCTATGTGTGGGTAGAAATATCTGCGGTTGGGCTAAACAAGCTTCCTCCAAAAGGATAGTCACTTGAAGGCTCATTGAATTGCTGATCTAAGGAGGTATAATAGCTTAGTGGTGTACTAACCTTTAAGGACAATTGAAGTGGTTGGATAGTGGTTTGTGATACTTGGTAGACATTGAAACTACTCTTGGAATTGGTTGGAAATTTGGTGTCTCTTATGGGCAGATCATTGAGCATCATTGAGGTGTGTGGAGAGTTGAGAGTTGGAGCCTAGAACGTCAAATTTGGAAGCTTGAACTAGTGTAACAGCCTTGGAGAAGTGAAGTTTTGGACAATGGAGTATTAGGAGCCTTGAAGCAGTGAAGAACTTGGAACTCTTGAAGAGTCCTTGGGTTAACATATCAAAGACACTTTAAATATTTCTAGAATCCTATTTAATACCTTGAAGAAACCTATTTGGAGTCAAACCTTGAAGTTGTTATTGAAGAATAAGTGCAAAACTTGGACAACTTATTGAACGTCTTGGAGTTGTTTGGGAGGCTATGATGCATTGCTGATGTCATCATGAGGTGACCTTGAAGAGAAGTGTTTGGGTAACATGAAGAGCAGTGGTGACACCTTCATGATAAG
Source organism: Pinus albicaulis (assembly GCA_034641835.2). NCBI lineage: Eukaryota > Viridiplantae > Streptophyta > Pinopsida > Pinales > Pinaceae > Pinus > Pinus albicaulis. Next base: position 53,099,459 of record CM076573.1, on the reverse strand, counting down.
ATAAGGTTGTCATTGATGAAGTGATTTGGAGAAGGCATTTTTGAGAGTGAAGATATTGCTAGGGCAGATTGTAGAAAATATTGGGAGCTTTGAAGATCAGCAACTTATATTGACAAATTGAAGAAGTGGGTTGGAGCCCAAAAGGATAGAAGAAGACCAGGTTGGTGCCTGTACTATATATAGGGTTGGATCCATAGAGGTTGGAGCCTCAAAGTGACAAGGTTGGAGCCTTGGAAGATAGGGTTGGTGCCCTAGAGGTTGGAGTCTCGTGAAGTCCAAATAGGTGCTTGGAAAAGTACAGGTTGGTGCCTAGAAGGATTGGAGATTGGTGTCTTCATCTAGGGTTGGAGCCCTACACTTATTGTATATATTTTATTATAAAGAATAATTTAATTAAAGAATTTATTCTTATTGTTCGTATTGTGTTCTAAATATAAGTGATCTAACTAGTAAAAATAACAATTGGAAAGAAATACTGATTTACCCCCCTCTCAGTATTTCCAACAATTGGTGTCAGAGCCAATTCCTTCACTCAAAGCCTAAAAGCTTTAAGGTTGATCTTTAGAACACAAATGGCAAAGCCAAGGAAGAAAGTCTCCAATCCTCCTAAATATGTGTCTTCCTCAACCATCGAAATGGAAGTCAATCTTTTTGTGAAGGCCCCATTGTTCAATGGAAAATTTGATATATGGGAGGCAAGAATGAGGAAGTTTTTAAAGACTCAAGGCATTTAATTTTGGAAATCAATGATTACTGATAGCATGCTAGAATGATAATCCAAGGAGTATAATACAAGAGCAATGAAAGCAATCTTGAATGGGCTACCTGATTCTATGAAGGCCAATTTGGAAAAATGTTCGTTAGCAAAATGCATATGGGACAAACTTAATGATCTTCACTCAAAGGAGCATGGACCATGACCTCTAGTCAAGAAGATGATGGAAAGAAAGAAGGAAATCCAAAACCCATCAAGGAAGTTGAAAATAAGAATGATGACATGAAGGCCAAAGAATTCCTAGAAGAAGAAGAGAACAAAGAAGACTTTGAAGAAGATCTCTTGAATAAACTTATGGCTTCCATGGAAGAGATTAACAGTTTAAAAAAGGAAAATGAGGAACTTAAGAAGAAAGCACATGATGGTAACCAAGACAAGACAAGGAAGGAAGTTGACTTTGTCAAGCTTCAAGTACAAGAAAGAGATGAGGAAATGTTGACACCTAATCCTATGGGATGGGTGTGCACATGTAATATTTTATATTATTTAATATTAGGAAATAAGGAAGGCCAAGAGTCATTGGGAGATGAATCCCAATAGCCTCACCTCCATGTATAAATGCATGTTCATTCTTCATTGAATAACACATTCTGATTTGAGGATTTACCTCCTGGTTTGACATGGTATCAAAGCCAGTCCCACTATTGGCATTTCTGCCTGTGGTGTAACTCCCTCTCCTTTGCTCAGTCAGTTTAATAATAGTTTTTGCTGCTCCTACTTATTGCTATACTGTTATTCTGCATTTTGTTTTTCTCTGCATAGCTCTGACATTTGCAGCTCCTACAGCTCTTGAAGATTCTGCAATCCTGTAGTTCCTGAAACACTGCAAATTGCAGCCCCCTCTGCAGTCCTGCAAAGATCCCATTCCTAAATTTTGTAACGGCCTCTTGGCCTCCCTCTCTCCAACGCTCTCCTTTCCCAACGCTTTTCACTCAACTCAACTCCCCATTCGACTGCACCCTCCCTTCTGCTCGTTCCCCTCACCTATCTCCCTTCCTCTAACAAATCTACGTCCTTCCACCCTCCCTCGCTTGAGCTCCTCCCACTCTACTCGTCCCCCCACCCCTTCGCTCCTGCTACCTATCTCTCTGCCCCTCTGCCCTCCAATTATGCATTCCTACTCCCACTACCACCCTCACTCTATTCCACATCCCACCATCTGCTACCCCGTGGCCTTTCGACCCTCTCCCTTCCAGCGCTGTCGACTCATACATTTTATCGAATACATATCTCCTCCACTGTACGTTGTCCACATATATACAGTCCTCCCATATATATATACAATGCTCCATTTACCTCATATAATACCACCGCTCCACTGCATTACAATCATACTTGCGCTGGCTCGACTCTAGTTTGAAATACCTCCACGCTGTCATACGCTGTCATGGTGCATATATGGTAATACGTTGTGTTTTATATTCGTTTTATATCGCCCTCCAGTTTTAATACGTTGTTTATTTCACTATTTTAACAGTCACTACAATTTTAAATACCGCTTTGTCATATATATATACCGCTCCTCTCCAGTTTTAACGCTCTATCTCCAGCGTTTTATTACGCCCCACCCGAATCTTCACAGCTCATATACAATACAACCCTCTATACATACAACGCTCTATCCATATATACGTTTTCCATACATAACACGCAGCTCTCTCCTTTGTATACACTCTGTCATTTAATACCGCTCTGTTATAACACCGCCCTCCCATATAAAACGTTGTCATAGAACATTGTTTGGTCGACTAGAACGATGTCATTTATACGTTGTCACATATATACAACGCTACCACCATTTTAATACACAGTCTCTTTTATATTTCCGCCCCTCCATTCATTATTCAATACCACTATTTCAATCCCATCCTTTAATACCATTTCCACTTTATAATACCACCTCATATATTATACCACCTCATATTACCGCCCTTCAATTATTCATCCAATACCACTCCCTCACACCATATACCGCCCTTCGATTATTCATCCAATACCACCCTTTATATCATATAATAAGTTTTGTCCCATTTCTTAATACCATCCACATACTCAATACCGCCTCCCATTCAATAAGTTTTCATATAAATTTTTTTTTTCTCCAAACAAAAAAAAATATACATATATTTTTTTGTGTGCAGAATTCAGTATTTGCAGCAAAGAGTTTCTGTCCTTTTAAATTTAGTGTCTTTTAGCAAAAGAGTTTCTGTCCTTTTAAACTGAGTATATTTTCCAGCAAAGAGTGTTTTTGTTTTCTCTCCTTCAAAAGAGATTCTCCAGCAATTTTTTTTTTTCTCTCCTCCTTCAAAAGAAGATGACAGTCCCTTCATCTTCTAAAGAGGCTACATACTTGGCACAGAGAGAAAAGAGACATGCTTTAGATTCATCCAGAGGAAGAGATGGCAGAAGACGAAGAAGAAACTTCAGAGAAAAGGGGGGCAGACAATCTAAAACTCAGCAGCAAAGAAATCAAGACAAAGGTAAAAATAATAACAAAGACAAAGGTAAAGCACCTGAATCCGCTCACTATGTTCTAGCACATTGTAACAATGGAGTAACTGAAAACCTATTTGATGTTTCATTTACTTCATGGAGAGATGATTGGTTGCTAGATTCAGGAGCAACATGTCACATGACATTTAGAAAATATTTTTTTGAAGAATTCACCGACAAAGTTGATGGAGCAGTATATTTCGCAGATAAATCCAAACTCAAGCCATCAGGGCTTGGCACAGTCAGGCTTAAACTGCCTGGTCTTCCTGATCATATCCTACATGAGGTTCTATACCTCCTGGAGTTGAAGAGAAACTTGTTGTCCCTGGTCGAAATCCGGCAGCAAGGACACTCAATTCACTTGTTTGATGGCAAGGCAGAGGTCAGAAAAGCATCAGATCACTCACTTGTCATGGAGGGAATAGAAGAAGGGAGACTCTTGAAGCTAAAAGGTTCATATGCTCATGCTCAAAACTTTGCATTCAGTTCACATCATGATGAAGGTACATTCCCATCAAGTCTTTTATGGCATGCTAGATTTGGACACTTAAACTATGACAGCCTTCGTTTGTTGAAGAAAAATGGTGTTAATGGACTGCCTACAATTCCTAGAAAACCTAAGGAATGTGATGCTTGTATTCTAGGAAAGTATAGCAAACAACCATTTCATGATTCACACTCCAGAGCACATAGAAAACTTGAGCTTGTTCATTCAGATTTATGTGGCCCTATGCCTATTGCTTCTGCAAATGGAAATAAATACATGATGACATTTATCGATGACTACACCAGAATGTGTTGGATTTACTTATTGAAGAATAAGTCTGATGCTTTTCAAACTTTCAAGAATTTTCATGCATGGATTGAAAATGATGCACAAACACATATTGGCTCTCTACGTACTGATAATGGAAAAGAATACACTTGAAACGAATTTGAAAATTATCTTCTTCAACATGGAATCAAACATCAAACAGCTGTGCCATATAATCCCCAACAAAACAGTGTAGCTGAAAGAATGAACAGAACTATTTTAAATATGGTTCGCTCCATGTTATTTTTCAAGAATGTAAAATTGATGTTTTGGGCTGATGCAGTTCTATGTGCTGTTTACATAAAGAATAGGTGTCCTTCAAGTTCAATTAGAAACAAAACTCCTTTTGAAATATGGCATGGCCACATTCCTTCGGTAAATAATTTCAGGGTCTTTGGGTCCACCTGTCATGCCTTGATACCCAAGGGTCAAAGGAAAAAAAATTGGTGCTAGAAGCAGAAAATGTATCTTCTTGGGGTACTCCAATACCTCCAAAGGATATCGTCTCTATGATGAAACAAATAAGAAGTTTGTGATAGCAAGAGATGTCATATTCCTTGAATCCTCCAAGAGTGACAAGGTTTTTGAGTGGCAACTTGATCGCCTGGATAGATTCACACATGCAAAGTCCTTCCAAGAATTTGATAATGTGATTCCACATCTTGAAGGGGGGATTCCGATATTGAATCAAACTATGGAATCATGTCCTGAAGCACTCTCTCCCCCACATGAAGAAACAACCACGGATGACACATTGGATGATGTGATTGAAAAAATTGGGAGATTGAATCTTGAATCAATCCCAACTCAGTCAAATGACCAGCCTAGGCCATCTCAGAAATGTCCTCCCAAATGGCTGACAAAGACACTGGAGAATGTTCATCCTGATGAGGTTGGAAAAATAGGAACAAGAAATTCCACTCAACAAATCGAAGGTGATGTAGATAATTCTGATTCTCCTGTTGATATGGATATTGCTTATAACTGTGAATTGAGTTTGTCTACAGATCATGAACCAACTTCCTTCAAAGAAGCCGCTTCTCATGATGAATGGAAAGAAGCGATGCAGAAGGAGTATGATGCCTTGATAAAGAATGGCACTTGGAAGCTGGTTGATCCGCCTTTGGGAACGAAACCAATTGGCTGTAAGTGGGTCTACAAGAACAAGTACAAAGCAGACGGCTCACTTGACAAGCACAAGGCCAGGCTTGTGGAAAAAGGTTTTGCACAAAAAGAAGGAGTCGATTATGAAGAAACTTTTGCTCCCACAACAAAATGGACCACCATCCGGACTCTCTTTGCCTTAGTAGCTCAGAATGGATGGAAAGTCCATCAGATGGATGTAAAAACAGCCTTCTTGAATGGAGATCTAAAGGAGAAAGTTTATATGTCCCAGCCAGAAGGATTTGTGGTAAAGGGTCAAGAACACAAAGTTTGCAAGCTTATAAAATCCTTGTATGGCCTCAAGCAAGCACCACGAGCCTGGTATGAGAAATTAACTGAGCATCTTCTGAAACTTGACTTCAAACATTTTGATCTCGATGATGCAACTTTGTTTGTTAAGAAAGTTGGAAAAACAGTTGTATATCTTGTGGTATATGTAGATGATCTTTTGATAACAGGAAACAATGAGAGCTATATTGCATCCATGAAGAAAGAGTTGAAGAAAGGTTTTGAAATGACTGATTTGGGTCGTGTTCATTACTATTTGGGTATTGAAGTTATTCAACATCCTAAATTCATATTTCTTTCTCAAAAGAAGTACATTGGAGATCTCTTGAACAAGTTTGGCATGGATGAATGTAATCCCTTAACCACTCCAATGGAACAAAACTTGAAGCTTACATCTATTGAAGGGAAGAAATTTGAGGATGCAACTAATTATAGACAGCTTGTAGGAAGTCTTATCTACCTGACCACCACCAGACCTGACATTTCATTTGATGTTGGAATCCTCTCAAGGTTCATGCAAAAACCTTGTGAAGGACATTGGTCTGTTGCAAAAAGAGTGTTAAGGTACTTGAAGGGGACTCAAGACATTAGACTCAAATATACAAAGGTAGGCGACTTCAGCTTGATCGGATATTCTGATTCAGAATTTGATGGCGACAAAGAAACAGGGGTGTCTACTACAAGTTACACCATGAGTCTTGGATCAGGAGCCGTCTCATGGAGATCACGCAAACAGTCAGTTCCAGCAGATTCCACGACCGAGGTAGAATATGTGGCAGCAGCTGAAGCAACAAAGGAAATGGTGTCGCTCTGAAAAATCCTGGAAGATTTGCAGATGAAACAAATGTACTCCACACCACTCATGATCGACAACACTTCTGCAATAAAGTTGGCCAAGAACCCAAAGTTCCATGATAGAACAAAGCACATCAATACAAAGTACCATCTAATTCGACATCATGTTCAGGCCAAAACCATCCATCTACATCATTGTTCCACAAATGATCAAACTGCTGACATCTTCACCAAAGCACTTGGAAGAGAAAAGTTTGAAAAGTTCAGATCGATGCTTGGACTCACCAACATCCCTTCGGATTAAAGGGGGGAATGTTGACACCTAATCATATGGGATGGGTGTGCACATGTAATATTGTATATTATTTAATATTAGGAAATAAGGAAGGCCAAGAGTCATTGGGAGATGAATCCCAATAGCCTCACCTCCATGTATAAATGCATGTTCATTCTTCATTCAATAACACATTCTGATTTGAAGAGTTACCTCCTGGTTTGACAGAGGAGCTCGCCAAACTTAAAGAGAAATTTCATCAAAACAAAATAAATCACCATGAAGAAGTCATATCTATGACAAATCAATTGGATAAGGAAAAGAAAAGGGAAGAAAATTTGTCAAGCGACCTTGAACAAAGACTTAAGAGCTTGAACAATCTTGAAGCAGAGATTGGTCAATACAAGGAAGAGATATCCTCTCTTAGATCTCAACTAGAAGAAGCAAGGAAACAAGCGCAAGGAGCCGAGAAGGTGATGGAAACTTTGGCATTCATAGAAGGACAATTTAATGAAGAAGAAAAGGACAGAAACACCATGATATGCCAACTAGAAGAAAAGGATGAAGAAATCTTGAAACTAAAATTAGACATCAATCTTCTCAAGGTCGAAACACGTGAAGCTACAAGAATAAAATAAGAAATGGAGAGCAGTCTAGCAAAGGAGAATGAAGATGTATTCATAATGAAATCAAATATCATCTCCCTTAAAATCGAAGCACATGAAGCAATAAGGATGATGGAAGAAATGAAGAAGCAAGTAGTTATGAAAGAAGAAGATCGTGAAAAGTTGAAAGGAGAAATTGTCTTTCTTAAAAAGGAAGTTGACTTGCTGAATAAGAACTTGAAAATCTCTCAAACCCTAGATGACATCCTAAGTCATCAAAGTCCTCCCCTTGATAAATCAGGACTTGGCTATGCAGGTGAATCCTCAAGCAAGAATGATAATGCTTCAAACAACAAAGATGTGAGGAACCTAGAAAGAAATGTTGATGCTCCTAGTTCCAACAAAGGCAAGGAGAAGAATCAAGACAACAACGGAAGAAATTCTACTCCAAGGAGAATTCCAGATGGTGTCAAGAAAACAAAAGGCAATGAATATCATCAAAGAATCGCAACGCAAAAATAATTCAGAAGTACATCAAGGAAAACTCCATCTTCGAGGTACCAAAGTATATTTCTTGGCTATTGCTATTCTTGTACAAATTTTGGGCATATGGCAAAAGACTGTAGGGCATACCACAAGGACAAATATAATGGTCCCCGTCAGTTTTCTAGAAGAAACTTTGCAAGAAGAAGTCATGATCTCTCATTCATGAATAAGATAGAGTGTTTCAGTTGCCATAACATTGGACATATGGCACGTGATTGTAACTTGACTTGGGTTCCTAAAGAAGCTAAAATCATGACAACCAACCCAGAGAAGAAAGTTACAAAAGTATGGAGAAGTAAGCAAGTTGAATCTGGAAGTCTCTTGAACACTTTGGCCAACAACACATGTTGTTGACTTGATAAAGTCATCATTGATATTCCAGGTATTTGAAGACGATACTGTGCCTAAAAAGAGACCACACATACAGTTAGGGGGAGTTTTGTGATTCTTGAGCTTTCTTGCAAAAGTTATCCGTGAATGGGCCCTATGAAATATTTGATGATTCACCCATGGACATTCATCCTTTGATAGATCATCTCTCATGAGCAGCTCCATTGAAGAACATGTTTCCAATATTGACTTCTTCCACCCGATCACAAGGCAGCAATATTTATTAAAGCTAGAGGAGGATCTGCAGGTAGGGGGAGTTCGTTCATCACATGAAGAAATGCAAACACGTCATTGACCACATTTCTAGAAAGAAAGAGCACCATGATAGGGGGAGTATCATACCTATGAAGAACTACTATTCATGAAGAAAAGAAGCAGCTTGTCAAGGGGAGTACTCAGGCACCCCATTTTCCATTGATGTCAAAGGGGGAGATTGTTAATCTAGGTTGTCATTGATGTCAATAGTTGATGTCAGTGGCTGGGATAAAAAATATTCTTGAAGATGCCAGAGGATGATTACAATGGAAGACTACCATATCACTGCACTTTATGAAGGAATAGAAGACATACACATGATTACATGTCGTACCTCCGATAATTTGATGATGACATGACAAATCTCCAATTATGTGAAGCTTGATGTCCTAATGATGAAGACTACATAATGATGCTCCATTTGATTGATGAAATATATCTGCACTATCTTAAGGACAGCTGACCTAATGACCTTATGTTGAAGAAGGCAAGGACATGGTGATGGTGATCCTATGTTGAAGAATTCTAGGACATGATTATGAAGACAATCAATGAAGAAATCAAACCATGAAGAAGCCCTACACTCAAAGGCATTCTTCCCTGCCTCCATTTCTGCACTCATAAATAATAAGTCACGTTAAAAAATATTTTTTCTACCTTAGAGGCAAAATTCCTTAATGAAACCCACACCATATTGAAGAGCATAATTTTTCCTTTCCAATGAGCTATTACTCAGCCTGAAACTCGAAGCGGTTTGTAAGTTATTGATTTTTCAAGTTTAAGGTAAATTATTGTCAGTGAGCCGACCTAAGCCAACTTGTGTAGGCTCATGCCTCATGGCCAAGGGACGTGTCCCTTCGTCAAAAAGAAAAATGAGTATAAATATAAGGTCATACTCCTCATTCTGCCCATAAATTTTTTGGTGAAAATCATAGAAATTCAGAGAGAAGTAAGAGGAGGTGGAGGAGGACTTTGAAACCTGTTTGGGAAATTTTTTTTTGGGGGGGCTAATTCTTTTATATTATATTACAACTTGGTGTATAGTCACTCCTATTTGAAAATCTGTGTCAGCTCCTATGTGAAGAAGCTTGGACACTTGCACCTTTTAAAGCTTGGATTTCAGACTTGTAAAAGCTCAATTACAAACCTAAAGAACAATCATTTAAAAGAAAGGCTCGGATTGAAAATTATAAGTTCGGATTGCTGCCACTATTATGAAGTTCAGATTAAGGATGATTAGGAAATCTTTTTTTGAGGTTACAGTGACCTATTGTAGCTCAGAATTAAAGGCTAGACAATCCCATTGGACAATTCATCTCAACTCAGACTTGTTATGATAAGCTAGTTGTGGTTGTAAATCTTGGACAACCACCTGAATTGACTTAGAAAATTTAAGGATTGCATCTTTGACCTTTGATTACAGTGTTATCTGTGAGTGGACAACAACCTGAAGTGTACACCTTCATGGAGCTTTCAAAATAGTGATTGAATTATCCTTAGCTTGGATTGCTGATCTCTGTGTGGGCAGAAATATCTGTGGTTGGGATAAACAAACTTCCTCCAAAAGGACAGTCACTTGAAGGCTTGTTGAATTGCTGATTTAAGGAGGTATAACATGTTGGTGGTGTACTAACCTTTAAGGACAATCAAAGTGGTCGGACAGTGGTTTGTGATACTTGGTAGACATTGTAACTACTCTTGGAATTGGTTGGCAATTTGGTGTCTCTTGTGGGAAGATCATTAAGCATCATTGAGGTGTGTGGAGATTTGAGAGTTTGAGCCTAGAATAGCGAATTTGGAAGCTTGAACTAGTGTAGCAGCCTTGGAGCAGTGAAGTTTTTTGACAATGGAGTATTAGGAGCATTGAAGCAGTGAAATACTTGGAACTCTTGAAGAGTCCTTGGGGCAGCATATTAAAGACACTTTAAAGATTTTTAGAATCCTATTGAATACCTTGAAGCTGCCTATTTGGAGTCAAATCTTGAAGTAGTTATTGAAGAATAAGTGCAAAACTTGGACAACTTATTGAACGTCTTGGAGCTGTTTGGGAGACTATGATGCATTGCTGATGTCATCATGAGGTGACCTTAAAGAGAATTTTTTGGGTAACATGAAGAGCAGTGGCAACACCTTCATGATAATATAAGGTTGTCATTTATGAATTGATTTGGAGAAGGCATTGTTGAGAGTGAAGATATTGCCAGGGCAGACTGCAGAAAATATTGGGAGCTTTGAAGATCATCAACTTATATTGACAAATTGAAGCAGTGGGTTGGAGCCCTAGAGGATAGAAGAAGACCAGGTTGGTGCCTGTACTAGAGATAGGGTTGGAGCCCTAGAGGTTGGAGCCTCAAAGTGACAAGGTTGGAGCCTTGGAAGATAGGGTTGGTGCCCTAGAGGTCAGAGCCTTGTGAAGTCCAAGTAGGTGCTTGGAAAAGTAAAAGTTGGTGCTTGGATGGATTGGAGATCGGTGTCTTCATCTAGGGTTGGAGCCCTACACTTATTGTATCTATTTTATTATAAAGAAGAATTTAATTAAATCATTTATTCTTATTGTTCGTATTGTGTTCTAAATATAAGTGATCTAACTAGTAAAAATAACAATTGGAAAGAAATATTGATTCACCCCCCTCTCAGTATTTCCAACAATTGGTGTCAGAGCCAGTACCTTCACTCAAAGCCTAATAGCTTGAAGGTTGATCATTAGAACACAAATTGCAAAGCCAAGGAAGAAAGTATCCAATCCTCCTGAAGATGTGTCTTCCTCAACCATTGAAATTGAAGTCAATCATTTTGAGAACACCCCATTGTTCAATGGAAACTTTGATATATGGGAGGCAAGAATGAGGAATTTTTTAAAGACTCAAGGAATTGAAGTTTGGAAATTAGTGATTACTGATAGCATGCTGGAAGGAGAATCCAAGGAGTATAATACAAGAGCAATGAAAGCAATCTTGAATGGGCTACCTGATTCTATGAAGGCCAATTTGAAAAAAAATTCGTCAGCAAAAGGCATATGGGAAAAAATTCATGATCTTCACTCAAAAGGAGCATTGACCATGACCTATAATAAAGAAGATGATGGAAAGCAAGAAGGAAATCCAAAACCCATCAAGGAAGTTGAAAATAAGAATGATGACATGAAGGCCAAAGAAGTCCTAGAATAAGAAGAGAACAAAGAAGACTTTGAAGAAGATATATTGAATAAAATTATGGCTTCCATGTGTAGAAATTATATAAATTATGTGTTATATGTCCAAGATTCTCCTGATCTCACACTATTTTAACTTCATGCAAAATACAGAATCTATTCCACCATTGATCATTTGCAGAAATTAAATCAAGATTGCAATGCACACATGAAACAATAAAAATTCACACACATTAACACAGTTGTTTAATGGGAAAGCTTGAAACTGAAAACCCCAAATATCTGTATATAATATATGTCATAGATATCATGTAACAATCCTCATACAAAGCTAATCATATCAAGCTCTCAGTACAATACAATCGCTACACACTAATCAGGTCTGATCTTGCAAATCCATGCACCGATCTTTGCCACCTTCTAGCCTGCCTCTACTGCGCAATCCCTACTGAAGAATGGCTCTGAATGAGTTTGAATTACTCCAGCCTTTCTCATGCAATCCTCATTGGCATCTCCACTGAGTGTTGGATGCAATCAATGGATCACTATAGTCACAACTGATAGTCTATCTTGCCCTTTCACTTATCTCTCCACTGGTCTCCACTGAAAATGCCATGCACTGTATTTAACTGATGTGTTCTTCAGTTGATTAATGAGTTATTATTTATGAATTAATTAACTAATTAATTCACTCCACTCTCACTAGTGTATCAATCAGTTGGACTAGATAAAACTAGCTCAACTGAGTCTAACTGAGTTAAACTAAACACAACTCCATAACTACTTCTTCTAACTGTGTCATAACTCTTCCACTTGAGTTCTAACTGAGTCCTCCATGAAATAGCTCCAGTAAAACCTCAGGAATAGCGTAATTCCTTCTGTCAGCTGATGTGCCACATCTGTGCACTGAAATGAAGTGCTCCAAGAGAATAAGTTGATGTTTAGAGTCCAAATATTATTAAGAGCTAATAATATTCGACATATCTATTTTTAGACTGGCAGTCTAAAAATAGACTCCGCCCAAAATGTCTAAAAATAGAAGTCCATCTATTTTTCCAACTTGACAAACCATCCACAAATAGCATCCTGCAACTCATAGAATATGATCGACATGTCTAAAAATAGACTTTGCGCCAAAAATAGCCTGTGGGCCCACTTAGTGAAGGCGACTCTTTTCACTAAGCTCATCATCTTGTTGAATCTCAACATTCCCTCTCAACAAGATAGGGATTATCTACCACCTCGATCCTATCTCTATGGTATTCAAATTTTCTCCTGGTGAGCGCCTTCGTCAGAATATCTGCATCCCGATCTTTCGTAGGAATGTAAGAAAGCAACATGATCTTTCGCTGCACACAATCTCTGATATGATGGTACCAGATGTTAATATGTTTAGATCTATCATGAAATACTGTATTAACCGAGAGTTTAATGCAACTATGATTATCACAATATATCACAGTAGGATCTAAATGAGAACCAAACAAACCGACCAGTATCTTCCTCATCCATATAGCCTCGCATGCAGCCAAACTTGCTGCCATGTACTTGGCCTCCAATGAACTGAGTGCCACAGATATTTGTTTCCTGCTGTACCAAGAAAATGTTGTAGATCCGATACTGAAAATCCCTCCAGATGTGCTCTTTCTGTCCATTGGGCTTCCTTCCCAATCTGCATCCATGAAGCCGTGCAGCTTCACCTCATCTAACTTTCTATACCACAATCCATACCCAGATGTGCCCCTGAGATACCTCAGGACATGCTTTCCTGCCTTCCAAAAGAGCTTGGTAGGCTTAACCATCGCTTGTGAAAGTTGGTTCACAACATAGCATATGTCCAGTTGTGTATTGACTAAATACATGAGCGAACCAACCAACTATCGATAAATAGTGGCATCCACTACCTTTGACGATGTAGCATCCTCCTTCCTCCAACCACCAGGAAGGGGAGTATCGATAGGCTTGCAGCCTTGCATGTGAAACTTCTCTAGTATCTCCTAGGCGTACTTGCCTTGAGACACAAACATTTCACCTCGAATCCCAAATTTCCAATCCCAGGAAATAATGAATGAGGCCCAAATCCTTCATCTCAAACTCCTTTGCAAGATCTGCCTTGCATGAGTGTATCAACAGTTCATCGCCCGTTAGTATTAAATCATCTACATAAATCCCAATGATCAAAAGCTTACCCTCCACCACAATCTAGTATAGGTTTGGATCCACCTCACTCTTGGCGAAACCAAGTCTGGTGAAATAACTGTCTATCTGCGTGTACCAAGCATGGGGTGCTTGTTTCAGCCCATACAACGCTCTTTTGAGCCTGCACAAATGCGAATCACTGCTGACGATTTTGAATCCTTCAGGCTACTCAATGTACACCTCCTCCTCAATGATTCCATTGAGGAGCGCAGTCTTCACATCCATCTGATGAATGTGCCAACCCATATGCGCTGAGAGAGAAAGGATGGTCTGTATGGAAGAATACTTTGTGACAGGTGCAAAAGTTTCTTCATAGTCGATCCCCTCGATCTGTGAGAAGCCCTGAGCAACAAATATTGCCTTATACTTCTCAACGCTCTCATTAGCAGCTTGCTTCACTTTGTAGATCCATCTCGAACCTACAACTGATTTCCCTTCCGGCCTTGGGAAAATATCCGATGCACTGTTTCTGACAATCAAATCATACTCTTCCACCATTGCATCTACCCATGCGGGATCCTCCAGAGCTTCCTTGAAAAAGGATGGCTCCATCACGATACACATGCTCATCAGAGCCATGTATCTATTAAATCGGTCAGGTGACTGTCTCTGTCTGCGCTGTGATGTAAGAACTCCTACATTCTGCACTGCATCAAGATTCAATCGCTCAGATTCTGTAGTGCGCTTTCGCCCTCTAATGTTTGGTGCTGCATGAGTGGTTTCTTCCACTCCATGAACCTCCTCTTGTGGCTGATCCACATCTTTAGGCTCATCTTTAGGAACAAGTAGCTCCTCCTCTGCATGCAAGTGTAGCTCCCTCTCAAACGACAACTTCATGGCTTTCTCCTCATGAAATTCTATATCGCGTCGCACGACAGTCATTCGACTGTCTGGAAAATACACATGATAATTGTGGGGTGTTTCTGTGTACCCCACAAATATCCCAACCTCTGCAGTCGGCTCCAGCTTCTTCCTGGCATCCTTCGTCACATGAATGTAAATAGGTGAGCCAAAAATATTCAAAGGAGAAATATCAGGCTTCTTACCAGAAAATGCCTCTTCGGGTGTACTCATGCCAAGTACTCTATGAGGACAACAGTTTTGCACATAAACTGCAGTGTTGCATGCCTCAGCCCACAAGTGTATGGGAAGGCCCTGATCATGCAACATCACCTGTGCAGCACCCAAAATTGTTCTTTTCTTTCTCTCAGTGACCCCATTCTGCTGTGGGTTATGAGGCGCTATGAGTTCTCTTCGAATTCCTTCTTTCCTATAGAAGTCTTTGAATTCTCCAGAGATGTATTCACCACCATTATCACTCCTTAGAGCTTTCACTTGCTTCCCCGAATCTTTCTCAACCAATGTCTTGAACTCATAGAACTTTGAGTATGTCTTGCTCTTCTTCTGCATGAAGCAGATCCAGCACTTACGAGAAAATTCATCAACAAATATCACATAATACATGTGCTTTGTTGTTGAAGCAACCGAGAAAGGTCCACACATGTCTATGTGAATTCTCTCAAGGATCATCGAAGCACGACTATCCTTCTCATGAAAAGTGGTCTTCACAAATTTTCCCAAAGTACATCCCTTGCACTGATCTAACTGTGTAAGTGTACCTTCGGGAAGCCCGGTAGAAATCTGCTGCAAAATTTTCAAAGCGCCATGGTGAAGATGGCCCAATCTCCTGTGCCACAATTCGCCCTCATCTCGGCTCACTAATCCTTCTGCTTTGCCTGCCATTGCAGCGCAGCCATCTACCTGCAATTGATAAATATTCTTAACTCGAATCCCTATCCTCCTAGTTTGACCAGTTGTTTTATGTCGAAGGAAGGCTTTTCCCTCACTGAAAACAACATCATAACCCTTGTCTTCCAACATCACCACGAAGATGAGATTCTTCTTCAATCCTGGAACATGCATGACATCCTTCAAGATGAAAGGTTTACCAGACTCCCTCTCAAAGGAAATGGTCTCGATACCAGTCGCACTGTATCTACCATCATTGCCCATCTCGATGTGCACACCAAGATCCTTTTCCTCCAGATTACTAAACAAATCTTTGTCTTTGGTCATATGGAAAGATGCACCACTATCAAGAAACCACACTGATCCCATCACACTTGAAACCAAGCATGCGATAAAAGAAAAGTTGAGCTCAAACTGCGAGGCTAAGGCCTCTCCTGCTGCAGAACTAGCAGCGCTCTTATTTTTATTCTTCTGTGGGAAATTAGTGGCGAAATGCTCGTGCTGGTGACAGTGAAAACACTTCACCTTGGACAAATCCTGCTTCTTGCCTTTAGCTTCGGATTTGAAAGATTTATTCCCTTTTCCTTTCTGATATTTGGCAGCCAAGGCGCAATTTTATTCATCTTCATTCTTCGATGAAGATCCATCCCTGGTACCCCTCCTTATCTCCTCCTGCACAGGATCCGACCAAAGTCGCTCCCATCCTTGCAGTTTCTCTCATCCATTGATAGAGTCTTCGTAGCTATGCCAAATCTTCAGAAGCCCAAGGAGAGCCAAGCTCACCAAATCTTCTTCATCAACAGTAACCCCCACACTTCCCAGTTCATCCTTGAAGTGGACAAACTTTGTGAGGTATTTTGGAATACTGTCGCCTTTCTCCATTTTTATTTTTCTAAGTTTGTCTTTAAGTGCCAACTTCCTATTGTCACTTCTGCTTTGGAAAAAATCTGTCAAAGCCTTCCACATTAAGAATGGAGTGGCTTTTCTGTGAAGGCTGGACACAATGTGGTCTTTCACACCTTCCAACAGAATCCTTCGACACTTTTCTACCATCTTTTTCCATGCGTCAAGTGCGGCTGCATCGCTAGAACCCGGCTTAGGAACATCGCTATCGATGAACTCCTTCAACCCATTATCATCCAACACCACCTCCATCTTGTCCTTCCATGCTATTTAATTCAAGCTCCCATCAAGGGCATACTCCAATCACAATCCGTTGAAAGAAATTTCAATGAATGCTCAACTTCGACCCCAAGAAAACACTGCAGCAAATTCGAATTCCACCAGCACAAAACTCAACCGCTTCAATAATTGAAATCTCCTCCAATGATCAATATAGCTCTGATACCATGTATAAATTATATAACTTATGTGTTATATTTCCAAGATTCTCCTGATCTCACACTATTTTAACTTCATGAAAAATACAGAATCTATTCCACCATTGATCATTTGCGGAAATTAAATCAAGATTGCAATGCACACATGAAACAATAAAAATTCACACACATTAACAAAAATTTTTAACGGGAAAGCTTGAAGCTGAAAACCCCAACTATCTGTATATAATATATTTCATAGATATCATGTAACAATCCTCATACAAAGCTGATCATATCAAGCTCTCAGTACAATACAA
The DNA here is from genome assembly GCA_034641835.2 of Pinus albicaulis. NCBI lineage: Eukaryota > Viridiplantae > Streptophyta > Pinopsida > Pinales > Pinaceae > Pinus > Pinus albicaulis. The sequence goes on along the minus strand of CM076573.1, from coordinate 53,082,322 downwards.
TCGCTACACACTAATCAGGTCCGATATTGCAAATCCATGCACCGATCTTTGCCACCTGCTATCCCGCCTCTACTGTGCAATCCCTGCTAAAGAATGGCTCTGAATGAGTTCAAATTACTCCAGCCTTTCTCACACAAACATCATTTTCATCTCCACTGAGTGTTGGATGCAATCAATGCATCACTATAGTCACAACTGATAGTCTATCTTGCCCTTTCACCTATCTCTCCACTGGTCTCCACTGAAACTGCCATGCACTGTAGTCAAATGATGTGTTATTCAGTTAATTAATGAGTTATTATTTATAAATTAATTAACTAATTACTTCACTCCACTCTCACTAGTGTATCAATCAGTTGGACTAGATACAACTAGCTCAACTGAGTCTAACTGAGTTAAACTGAACACAACTCCATAACTACTTCTTCTAACTGTGTCATAACTCTGCCACTTGAGTTCTAAATGAGTCCTCTATGCAATAGCTCCAGTAAACCCTCAAGAATAGCGTAATTCCTTCTGTCAGCTACTGTGCCACATCTGTGCACTCAACTGAAGTGCTCCAAGAGAATAAGTTGTTGTTTAGAGTCCAAATATTATTAAGAGCTAATAATATCCGACATATCTATTTTTAGACTGGTAGTATAAAAATAGACTCCACCCAAAATGTATAAAAATAAAAGTCCATCTATTTTTCCAACTTGACCAACTATCCACAAATAGCATCCTGCAACTCATAGAATATGATCAACATGTCTAAAAATAGACTTTGTGCCAAAAATAGCCTGCGAGCCCACTTAGTGAAGGCGAATCTTTTCACTAAGCTCATCATCTTGTTGACTATCAAAACCATGGAAGAGATTAACAGTTTTAAAAAGGAAAATGAGGAAATTAAGAAGAAAGCATAGGATGGTAACCAAGACAAGACAAGGAAGGAAGTTGACTTTGTCAAGCTTCAAGTACAAGAAAGAGATGAGGAGCTCACCAAACTTAAAGAGAAATTTTATCAAAAAAAAATAAATCACCATGAAGAAGTCATATCTATGAAAAATCAATTGGACAAGGCAAAGAAAAGGGAAGAAACTTTGTCAAGCAACCTTGAACAAAGACTTAAGAGCTTGAACAATCTTGAAGCAGAGATTGGTCAATATAAGGAAGAGGTCTCCTCTCTTAGATCTCAACTAGAAGAAGCAAGGAAACAAGTGCAAGGAGCCGAGAAGGTGATGGAAACTTTGGAATTCATAGAAGGACAAGTTAATGAAGTAGAAAGGGAGAGAAACACCATGATATTCCAACTAGAAGAAAATGATGAAGAAATCTTGAAACTAAATTTAGACATCAATCTTCTCAAGGTCGAAACATGTGAAGCTACAAGAATAAAAGAGGAAATGGAGATCAGTCTAGCAAAGGATAATGAAGATGTCTTCATAATGAAATCAAATATCATCTCCCTTAAAATCAAAGCACATGAAGCAATAAGGATAATGAAAGAAATGAAGAAGCAACTAGTTATGAAAGAAGAAGATTGTGAAAAGTTGAAAGGAGAAATTGTCTTTCTTAAAAAGGAATTTGACTTGTTGAATAAGAACTTGAAAAGCTCTCAAACCCTAGATGAAATCCTAAGTCATCAAAGGTCTCCCCTTGATAAATCAGGTCTTGGCTATGCGGATGAATCCTCAAGAAAGAATGATAATGCTTCAAACAACAAAGATGTGAGGAACCTAGAAAGAAATGTTGATGCTCCCAGTTCTAGCAAAGGCAAGGAGAAGAATCAAGACAACACCGGAAGAAATTATGCTCCAAGGAGAATTCCAGATGGTGTCAAGAAAACAAAAGGCAATGAATATCATCAAAGAATCCCAACGCAAAAATACTTCAGAGGTACATCAAGGAAAACTCCATCTTCGAGGTACCAAAGTATATTTCTTGGTTATTGCTATTCTTGTACAAATTTTGGGCACATGGAAAAAGACTATAGGGCATACCACAAGGACAAATATAATGGTCCCCGTCAGTTTCTTAGAAGAAAATTTGCAAGAAGAAGTTTGACTTGGATAATTTACATTTTGCATCTATGACCTTTGATTACAGTGCTATCTGTGAGTGGACAACAACCTGAAGTGTACACCTTCGTGGAGCTTTCAAAACAGTGATTGAATTATCCTCAGCTCGGATTGCTGACCTATGTGTGGGTAGAAATATCTGTGGTTGGGCTAAACAAACTTCCTCCAAAAGGACAGTCACTTGAAGGTTTGTTGAATTTCTAATCTAAGGAGGTATAATAGCTTGGTGGTGTACTAACCTTTAAGGACAATCAAAGTGGTTGGACAGTGGTTTGTGATACTTGGTAGACATTGAAACTGCTCTTGGAATTGGTTGGCAATTTGGTGTCTCTTGTGGGTAGATCATTGAGCATCATTGAGGTGTGTGGAGATTTGAGAGTTGGAGCCTAGAATAGCAAATTTGGAAGCTTGAACTAGTGTAGCAGCCTTGGAGCAGTGAAGTTTTTGGACAATGGAGTATTAGGTGCCTTGAAGCAGTGAAGTACTTGGAACTCTTGAAGAGTCCTTGGGGCAGCATATTAAAGACACTTTAAAGATTTTTAGAATCCTATTGAATACCTTGAAGGTGCCTATTTGGAGTCAAATCTTGAAGTAGTTATTGAAGAATAAGTGCAAAACTTGGACAACTTATTGAACGTCTTGGAGCTGTTTGGGAGACTATGATGCATTGCTGATGTCATCATGAGGTGACCTTAAAGATAATTTTTTGGGTAACATGAAGAGCAGTGGCAACACCTTCATGATAATATAAGGTTGTCATTGATGAATTGATTTGGAGAAGGCATTGTTGAGAGTGAAGATATTGCCAGGGCAGACTGCAGAAAAGATTGGGAGCTTTGAAGATCATCAACTTATATTGACAAATTGAAGCAGTGGGTTGGAGCCCTAGAGGATAGAAGAAGACCAAGTTGGTGCCTGTACTAGAGATAGGGTTGGAGCCCTAGAGGTTGGAGCCTCAAAGTGACAAGGTTGGAGCCTTGGAAGATAGGGTTGGTGCCCTCGAGGTCGGAGCCTCATGAAGTCTAAGTAGGTGCTTGGAAAAGTACAGGTTGGTGCTTGGAAGGATTGGAGATCGGTGCCTTCATCTAGGGTTGGAGCCCTACACTTATTGTATCTATTTGATTATAAATAAGAATTTTATTAAAACATTTATTCTTATTGTTCGTATTGTGTTCTAAATATAAGTGATCTAACTAGTAAAAATAACAATTGGAAAGAAATATTGATTCACCCCCCTCTCAGTATTTCCAACATGTCTCCCCTTAATAAATCAGTTCTTGGCTATGTAGGTGAACCTTCAAATAATGCAAACCCTAATTCTTCAAACAACAAGGATGTGGGGAAGCTTGGAAGAAATTTTGATGTCCCTAGTTCCAACAAAGAAAAGGAGAAGATTCAAAGTGACATTGGAAGAAACCCCACTCCAAGAAGATATGTAGATGGTGTCAAGAATGCAAGAGGCAATAAATTTGATCAAATAATCCCAAGACAGAATGACTTTGGAAGTGCATCAAGGCAATCTCCATCCTCCAGGTACCAAAGTATATTTTTTGGTTATTGTTATTCTTGTACAAATTTCGGACACATGGAAAAGGATTGCAGGGCATACCACAAGGACAAATATAATGGTCCCCGTCAATCTCCTAGAAGAAATTTTGCAAGAAGAAGTCATGATTTATTATTCATGAACAAGATAGAGCGCTTCCACTAGTACATTTGGCGGAAATTCCAACACTTGGTTCCGACACTTTTGACCAAATGTTGGAAATTTCCCCAAATTTTTTCAATCTCGCCCGAAACCGTCGCTATACCAACGTCTAGAGAAAAGTGTCGCAATACCGACACTTAGAATAAGTGTTGCAATTGTGACGTTTGGAGGAAGACGTCGCAATTGCGACAATATGCCCCAAAGCGTCGCTATTGCGACGGCTGCCTCCAAACGTCGCAATTGTGACACAGTGTCTAAGTTTCACAATTACGACATTTGGAGGCAGCTGTCGCAATATCGACGCTTTGTTTGCGACACAATGTCTAAGTGTCGCAATTGTGATGTTTGGAGGCAGCTGTCGCAATAGTGACGCTCTGGCCACCGTCGGTATAACGACACTTATATGCAATAAACGACAGTTATATGCCTTTGCAAAAATGGTCGGCTTACAGAGCAGTGCGAGGAGTAGTTAATGGAGGCACCTTTGCGATTGCACATAATTTGGAGAGAAAATAGTAATAATGAGAGAGGCTCCTTTAATTGCGTCTTTGATTTGTGAAGGTATGGATTGTCCATCCTGCAATTCTATGCTGTCGAGAAAGACTCGCAATCCTCTGGAAACAAGACTGTTGTGAAGATGCCTGGCGAAGAAACGGACATTGGGTTCATGACTGTTGATGAACACATCGTAGTCCAGCGAAGAAGGCACCAAGGAGGGTATTCTCAGTGAATGAGGGATGTTGAAATATTAATTTCAACTACCTTGTCCTCTGGTCGCTTTCTAAATCTGTTTGAATGGCTCTGTCAAACAGTCGCTTTCTAAAACTGATGAACAGTCAATTTTGGTTTTGAAATCACAGTCCTTGCACACTTAAAAACAGAGCGCTGTATTGTTTTGGAAACAGAGAAATTTAATAGTAAATGGGGGAGATTTTAATTCAGAAGAACGTGGTCCCACAGACCACAGACCAAATCAGCCATCCACGTGGAAGTAGGCGATTCGATCGCGTTATTTTTTGGCCCGCCTGCATTGTGGAATTCCGGACCCGAAACATTATAGGGCGGAATTAATTTTATTTTCGCGTCACAGTTTTCCTCCGTACGCAAAGCCAAAAAACGGACCCGAATTTTTATATGGCGTATTCTATGAAGTTTTCGCATCACAAATTAGGGTGACATCAACAGGCTATTTTGGAACGCGAATTTTTGATTGAAATCAGGTTTATTTTTTTTGAAGTCCGGATGTATGATATAGTTTTATTAATATTTTGTTATAAGTTTTGTTTCACCGCCCGATAGTTATTTAAACCATTGGCTCATATATAACATATGCCCAAATATTTCACTTTGGGAATTTGTAATGTGGGCCCCGAATAATTTAAATAGGTACATATACATTAAACAGTTTAAAAGTTTTGAGGATTGCACCCCCGATGAAATTGTTTGTTTATAATATTATATGATACATGTGAGATAAAGGTTTATTATTTATCATATATAAATAAATTTTATCAATATTGTACATTTACACTTTTATGAGGCGATGTTATAAGTAAATTCATAAATATCTCTTTTTAATCCTCATTTTACTCCATGAATATGTTTGGAAATGAAATTTCAATAGATTAATTTTCTTGCTATTATATGTTTTACGAAGATATGGTAAGGAATTCTCTCTTGTTCTTCTTAGAAATAATTATATATAATTTTTTTTTTTCAAAATAGATTAAAAAATTTATATGAGAAAAATTATTAATTCATCAATATGTGTGTGTGTGTGTGTGTTGTGAGGAATAATTTCATAGTTCAACTTAATGGTTCATTATATAATCATGTGATCATCACCAATGATATATCTTAAAAAGCAACTGAAAAGCCATGTGTACAAAATCGATGTATACTCTATAGAGTGGTTCTCATATCACTATGTAAATTGTTGTATGCTACTTCAACAAAATTATAAGATAAACTGTAATACACATCATATATGGACCATAACAATTGGTACAGGGTAAAACCCACCTGCCACACCTTTTTACTCGATCCAATTTTCTCTGTCAACTCTTCTAGATGTGGGAGTTTCCTCCAAGGATCATAATACCCCCAAGGCCTGTTATCACCCTAGTAATTCTCAGGTTGTGGGATAGGGATTTTTGTAGTTAAGAACACCAGGGGTAACCAAGAACCGCTTTGGGAATTCAAGATCTAGCCTTCTTGAACTCTAGAGAGGGATCTCTCCGTATGATTTAGCTTTGTTTTAGTAACATATATTAGGCTAGCTATGATTGTGTATTTGGGTTTGATTTTAAAAGATTGGTGGGAATAAAGAGATTTCAAGGTAAACCAAAAGGATCTACCAGAATATTGGGCAATGGAGTCAACTCTCTAGGCAAGCAGAACTAAGAAATAAGGCTCAGAGATGCAAATGTGCTAAGGGCAAGATAGGTGACCTTATAAGGCTATGTATAGGCTTGATTTGATGGAGTGGATGGAATCTGAGCAAAAGGGCACTTAAGAATCCTTAAGCTACAGATAAGAAGATTGAAGAAGGGGATCTAACTGGGAACCGTAGAACTGCCCATAAGGTTTTATGAACAGGATATTATTGGGCTACCATCTTTAAGGATGCCAAAAAATTCGTGCAGCCCTATGATAGCTGCCAAAGGGCAGGACGCCCTGGGCAGTCTGATGAAATTCCTTTGAACCCTCAACTAGTGATTGAACTCTTTGAACGCTGGGCACTTGATTTTGTTGGCCCTATTAGTCCTCCCTCAAGCCAAAAAACATACATCCTAGTTGCAACAGAATATGTCACTAAGTGGGTCTACGTAGAGGCACTTTCAAAAGCTACATAGGACTCTGTAGTACAGTTTCTTTTCCAAATCTTTGTGCGCTATGGTCTCCCAAGGGACATAATCACAGATGGAGGACCACAATTTGTAGGTAATAAATTAGCTGAAACATTGCAAAACTACCACATTCAGCACAAGATTACAACTCCATATCACCCACAGGCCAATGGCCAAGTAGAGAGCACGAACAAAGTAGAAAACATTAAAATGCCAACAAGTTTCGAAACAGGGAGCTTATTATCACTAACCCTGTTTAATTTTTCCTTAGTTGATCATTATAGACTAGAAAAACATAATATGAATGAATGTAAACTTTAAAGAAATACACTGAAAACAAGGAAAGAAATGAGACTTATCTTGTCACCACGAGAATCCTTAGCTATGATGTCTCTGATCTCTTTCCAGTTTGCTGCTTTCATTAATTGACTCACCAACTTCAATATAACCAGCAAATAAGACTATAGTTGTCTTGAGAAATTTTATTCACACTGAATACTTCGAATTGTGAATTATTTATACAAAAAAATGTTTACAAAATATCTCAGGAATTGAGATAATGTTTTAATAAAAAATAGGAAAGAAAACTTAAAAAGAGGTACAGCTGCAAAACAGTTTGCAAGCTGTTACCTTTTTACAAGAAAAAATAGAACTGATTATTCTAATTTGAACTGATTGTTGTTGTGAACTTTAACCCTGTATTTTTTCCATTTGAGGTAATAGTAAAAAATGAATTTCGAAGTGAATTTCCTGTTTTTTATCCATTAAATTCATAGAAGATCTGTTAATTCTTGCCACTTTTCTGCAGAGGGGATCTTCATAGTCTTCAATTTTCTGTAACTTTCATCTGCCTCTGTATACTTGGCAAAGTTAGGCTTGATAGTGAACATATGCCTGATCTCATTATCTAAAAAGAACAGATTTTCAAAATACTGAAGAAGTATTTTGCCTGTTGGTGATCCTTGAGGCAGTTGTTGTCTGTCTTGCTCTTTTGCATGATTTCTAATTTTTATATCATAATCTTTCTGAGGCATTAACTTGTCATTCAATGCGTGAATGTCATGAAAACCTGCTTCTGACAATGTTTTGTATTTGGCTAAAAATCTTGAGATGGATAAATTCATGTCTTTACACCGGTCCTCTAGATTACTCATTATGTTTCTTTTTTTCAGGACCTTTTTGATTTGAAGAATGGTTTCTGTTCTATCAACAATTTTCAATTCTTCCAACTCTTCCATGATTTTACTGTTTAAAAAAGCTATGAGTTGGATTTCTTGGGCTGGTTTATTGTCAATTTCGCTCTTAGTCTTGTCAATCTCTGCACTAGCAACTTGAAGTAACTCCCTCTGTTCATAAATTATCCAAATTGAAGGCCATTGAGAATGAATGCCTTCAATAATTTTGGTCCATAAATTATTTTTTATATAGGCCACTTGATCTGTAAGATTTACTTGTGCTTGTAGAATCTTTACCTGTTCTTGTAGTCGATTAGCCCTTTGCTCATGTCCTCTAGAAGTAATCAAGGCATCATTTTTGGAATTTTCTAAATTTTTAATAGTGCCTTTCAAAATAAGAATCTCTTTATCTTGGTCTTGTAGTGTTCTCCTCTGCGAGGATGAAGAAGAAGAGGCAGATATTAGAGAAGTAATTGGCACTGCAATTTCCAGCACTCCTTTTGGTGCCAAGTGTTCTGCCAAAGTAGATGGTATAGGAGTGTTTACAGTGGGGATCACTGTAGGAATGACCATTGGTTGTGCTTTTCTTAGTTCTTCATTCTCTTTCATTAGAGCTTCTATTTGACTTTCCATTGTTTTTATCTGATCTGTCATTTGATGTACAAGCTGCTTTAATTCATCATTCTCTATTTTTTGTTGTAGAATTTCTTTTGCTTGAGAGTTTTCACTCTGAGGCAACTTCAACTATTTTCTAAGAGCAACTATATCCTCATTTTTCTGTTTAATTAAGACTTTTTCCCCTTCAATGTTGGCTGGGTCACCCCCTGATTCAATCACTATATCTTCTAGTGCTTTTATTCTTAAATTATTAGCATACAGTGAGGCTTTGTCCAACCTCATTTGATTTTGGAGGTTGAGCACTGTTTTCTCAAGCCTAATTGATTTCATAGTTTTACCGACAATTTTGGAATATAGCATTTCAGTATTGCTCCTATGAAATTCAATTTGATCTAATTCATGAATGGCATCTGCATCCAGTTCAAGATCTGTTTTGGAATAATCTGCCACTGATTTTGGCTCAGCCACTATAGGCTTCAAGAATGACATTACCAATTTATTGGATGAATAATCAAATGCTGAAAGAAGCCTGTCTTTGTTTCCAGGATTTTCCTTAAGATATCTAGAATGAGCTTGATTCTTGAGCTCTTCATTCTTTTCTTTAATTTTTCTGAATCTGATCTAAATCTCTAACTTTGTATTGTCAGTTTCCTGAGAAGGAGGCAAATCAACAGTAGCCTGGTTTTCCTTCATGACTGTATCTTTTTGTTGTGTTCCAATTTTTACATTTTGAAGCTATTTTAATTTTTGAGTGACTATTCTTGTTGCTTCATCATCTATATCAATATTTACAGCCTTATCCTTTTCTTCTTCTGTTGACTTGCTTCTTTTACTATAAGGATTTCTGAATTTTATGTCCTCAATAGTCTCAGCTATGAAACTATCTCCTTCTCTGTCTCTTTTATGTACATTATCAGTATCTTTGCTTGTAGAAGCCGCCTGTACTGTCTGTTCAATCTGTTTTCCTTTGCCACTGTCTACCTGTATTACATGTACTGCCTGTGAATCATCATCAGATTGCGTGTTTGGCTCCCATTCAATTTTATTTACATATCTTTCAATATGGGGCTTAGGATCATGCAAGTAAACAGACAACTTACATTTTAACCTTACTGCACTCAAAATACCTTGTGGGTCATACTTCCATGTAAAAATACATGGGAACTTATACTCTTTAAGTTTGACATTTATCTCATTGGAAAATTCTCTGTTATTCACAATGAATGGCCCAATTTGATTTTTTAGCTTAAATTGGGTCTTTTTCTTGAAAGCTATGAAGTTGATTTCATCTACATTCAATAGTTGTCTCAGATATTCTAAAGCAAATATTCTTGTAGTAACAAATCTGGGTAACTTATATGGGGCCAGGGATGAGCCATACACTCTGATTTCTGTATGATTTTTATATAAATACCAATCTCCAGTTTTGTAGCTCTCTGATAACGGCAGAATTCTTCTTGTCTCATCATTGATCCTAGGGATCTCCTCTTTTTCCAAGAGATACATAGCAGTAATGTTAGGGTCCCGTGATTTGGCCGATTGGCGAGCCAAATGACGATGTAACATCAAACCAAGCTTTGGAGCCCAAGGACCTAGCCTTCCTGGACTCAGAGAGGGCTCTCTCTATTATATGCAAAAGATATCGGTGTGTTTGCTTATGGTGTTATGATATTAGGCTAGTTATGAAGTATGTTTTTAGTTTTTTTGGTTTTTTAAGTTTGTGAGGGATGAAACTGATCAAATACATAAACTGGATAACAAGATGTGGATAAATTGGGCTATGGGGTCAAACAGGTCAAGGAAGCTATGAGGTGATGATGTAAAGCTGCTGTAGGGCCGATTTGATTCACGGTAGAAGGGATCTTTGGGCAAAATGGATTAAGTGGACAATAAGTTGGTGAAAGACAAGGGATTTCAAGTGTAACTAGTTAATAGAAGACAATAAACATGTAATAGCAAGCCATTAATCATGCTAAGTATAACTATAAGCTAATTAATACATAGAAATCAAACATTCCAGCCATACATAGAGGTATAAGACCCTCTAACTTCGGAAAATGGCTATCAGACTTTGGGGAAAACACATGAGACAAACTAACAACTCATAAACTATGCCGGAACGCCTAAACATAGTCTCTAAGTCATTGGGAACTTGGACAAATAAGTTTTCATAGTTTTAGGCAAAGGGCTAGATCGGGACTAGGCCTCCTTGGTTCAACAAGATGATCAACAAATCAGTCAAAGAGAAAGTTTTATGGACAGAACTATGGGCAGCTTATAGGTAGGTAGGGAAAACCATACATCCTACTCAACATACATAGAACTTATGAATAAAACTTAGCAACAATACCTTAAGTTACTAAAGAGCAGCTAAGAATTCTTTTAGCATAACTAAGGAAGAAGAAAACATCAAGCTATGAAGATTCAGGGATTTTGAGGTGCCTCCATGGGCATATCTCAAAATCAATCTCTACTGATCTATAGCAGCAAGAAATATGTAATATGAATGAGAACTAGAAGACAAAACATATAAAGAGACACTATACCATTCTACCATGTCAAGGAATCCATCAACAATCCTTCATCATTCCTCAAAAGCATCCAAGAGGCAGTCCAAAAATCATAACTCAAGTGTATTCTTCAAATCTCATATGACCAATGCATTAATTCTTCTCTCAAGTTCAGCCTCTGATTTACAATGAGAACCATGGAATAAATAGGCTTGAGGAAGGAAAACCTCATGGAGCAACTAGCTATCCCATTGGCCAAGTCAAAATATCTAAACTTGTCCTCGAGGCTTTGCAAAGCCCAAGGCACAAAATATCCCATAAAATATCTAAAAAACTGCTAAAAATGGAAATTATATTGACTTTACATCATTTCCCAATGATAAAAATAGCTTAACGCACATTTGGGAAAAGCAGATTTTTGGAGTTCAAAAATTACAAAAATACTTCATATTTATGCCTGAAAAAGGTCCCCTGACTTGCTGGATGCAAATGGAAGCCTTCCCGATGTCGAAATGAGGCTCATGAGGGCTTGCTAGAAAGCTCTCTGTGTCTATTTTCCGGCACAACTAGAACCAACTCAATCCGAGGTCCGGAAGTCATCCAAAACTGTACCTGTGTGAAAAAACCCAGAAAATAGCAGACTACTAATATGGCGGGCAGAATGTGCAAAATGAGGGTGTTTTTCGCCAATTTAAGGGAGCGAATGATCTTCAAATGCCCTAAAAATCGCTGGAGACCTTCTCATGGAATTATGGCATCCATCGGTATCATCCTCCTCCCTTGACAACTCATCAAACTGAAATGGCGAATTTATGAGTTTTTGGCCAAAAACCCAAAAAATGCCAAAAAACAAAAAGTTGCCGAAAAAGGCCCAAAATTGGCATGCATGACCCTCAAGGGTCCAAAGCAACATGCTCCGAAGCTGAGGCCAAAATATCAAGGGCTGATATGCTTTTCCCTTCCTTCCGTGCTAGGCGCTTCCCTTTCAACTTCTTCAATTTCTCTTGTGCTACCTTTAATTTTCGCCTGGCAAACTGATTTAGCTTCTGAAAGTGAAGAGTCCTCTTTCTTTGTAGCTCAAGATCCCTGTTCGCCCTCTCAAGCTTGGTTTCCAAATGCTGGTTAGCTCTCTCAAGCCATGCTTTTTGTTTTCCTCAATTTCTTGCTCAAGGAGGGCAGTGAGAGGAAAGGCTTCAAAATGAGCTTGTTCTTCTGCTCTTTGTTTTTCCAAGGCTCTTCTAAGCCCGATGGTCCTAGGCCTCTTCCGCCTAGGCTGATCTTCCTCCTCTTCATCATCAAACTCGCCAATGAGCTCTTCAATTCTTACTTGCGCCTTTTCTGCCTCTTTCTTATACTTGATTGCCCTTGCCTCATGAATAGCTGCATGAAACTTCATTTGTTTGTTTTCAACCTCTAAGAAGTGGTTGAAATTCCTCGCCCTTTGAAGGTCTTCTTGTAACACCTCAATTTTCCCCTCTTTGTGAATGAGGAGGTTTTCAAGGAGGCGGGCCTCATTGTCACTATCATCGCTTTGGATAGGGATAATAGTTAATTCACCCCCATGCTTTGTACTTTCTCCAATTTTACTTTTGCCTTTGAAAGCCAATCTGGCGCTTTTCCTCCTTGGCAAGCTAGAAGGTGTCCTTTTGGGCAATTTCCTCTTGCTAGGAACAGTCTTGGTCACTGTTTGGATGGCAGCTTTAGCATGCTGTTCTTCCTCAATATCTTGTCCAGTTTGTGGCTCAAAAGGTGCTTCAATTTCTTGCCCAACTTGCTGTGCTTCATCAAATGTCTGCTGCTATCCCTCAACATCCAAATGCTGCTCATCAATGTGTACCTGTGGCTGCTCTTCACTTTGTATCTGTTGTCCTTCATCATCTGCCTGCTGCTGGCCTTCATCCTGTATCTGCTGCTGTTCACTGCCTTCTCCTTCTCCCTGTGGTTCACTGCCCTCTCCTTCTCCCTGTTGACTTGGCTGCCCAGTGGTCATTTTGAGTTTTTTAGGGGTAGGCCTACTAGACAAAGGCACTGGGCGATGGACAGGCTGAGTAGGAGACACATGAACAGGAGGGACAGTGGCGAAATCTGAATGGCTAATGAATGAATCCCATGAAACCCCTTTCTTCTTCAGCTGGTGTAAGAAGATAATCTTGATCAAGGAATGATGAAAAAGAGAAGGGATTTGCTGAGGTGGAGCCTTCTTTTGGACAGTAGCTGCCATTTTCTCTATGCTTTTGGACAAAAAGTACGGAAGGTTTAGTTGCCTGCTTCTGGTAAAATGCATCAACAAGCGGACATGGTAGGCATAAATTTGATTAAACCTTCCTTCACAAGTGAAATATCTCATTATGGCTTTCATCAGTGGAGCATAACTGTCAAGAAGATAGGAAACAAGGAAAATAGCAGTGATAGTTTCCCTATGTTCAGGCTTGATGAAAGGTTTATAATCCTCTAGATCAAGATGAGCTTGTTTAAACCACTTTTCACCATGATACGGGATCTTGGTAGCCTTGGATACATACCTTGGGGAGATTTTGAAATCAAGACCCGCCAATTGGAAGTGTTTGTCCTTGAATCTCAAAGCACACAAATGTGTAAGTGGCGAAAAACTCTTGACTTCTTCTATCCTCTGGCAGAAATCAAGACATCCTACTTCATGGAAATTAAAAAGCACAGATGGGTGAGCATTGATTTCTTCTATGGAGATAGGCTCATATCTCTTATGTGGACCGCTCCTGTGATCTTGCTTCGGAGGCATTCTGATTTGAACAAGCTTTGAAAGAGGCAAACTGCCTTCATTGTATGAAAAATGTTCTGCTGGATTGAAACTAGTCACTAGACTGTTTGGACAGAGAAAAATGTGAGGTGGAGGGTTTGCAACAAGTGTTTCTTTGAATAAACAAACTTTGCTCTTCTTTTAATCAGCCCTTCACCTTTGGAGATACCTCAGCCAGGTAAAATTCTCAATAGGACACCATCAGTAAAGATGAGACAAACTCCTGTGTCAATTTCCTGTATATAGTGTTAAGAAATCATAGCTACATCTCTGTCTTCAATGTAAAACTGCAATAATCAACCACCTGTCCTTAGAAGTGGCCCTATTCACCTTCAGAATATCTCTGTCAACAATTCTTCAAAATGATACAATATAGTGAAAAGAAAAGGCAGACCCAGGTTAGGTGTAAAATCAATGCACAGTGCTTTAGGAAACACACCCTTTATTTGTGAATTCAAAAGATCAACCACCACATCTGAACCTCTGTCTCAAAGTTAAATTCAATCATCAACAACCTCTGCCCTTCCTTTGTCCTGTAGAAAGTGGCCCTGCACCTTTGGAAAATCTCTGTTTAACAAACTTACAGTAGTGAAAAATACAGTGAAATAGGGGCAGATTGCTAGAAGGGGCTTGTTGTGATAAGTGCTTTGATTACCCTGTTCTTGAAACCTTTAGATGTCCACCAATACACTTTACTTCCTGCTTAAGGAGAATTCCAGTTGTTTACAATTCTGCCTTGTATAAGTATGCCAACTTTCCACCGATCTTGCATCTATTACAAACCATCATAAATATGTCTAGACAGTAAACATACAGGGCTGGAGTAAAAATGACAGAGCTTTTAGAAGACTGTAGAGCTTTTAGACAGAGGTTATATGAGTTTTCTCTTTTTAAAACAATAAATGGTCCCTTATGAATGCAGCCCTCTGGTGATATTGTGAAAAATTCTGCTGGGATGAATAGCACTTGCCAAATAGGTTTTGAACAACATAAAACAGTCAATCATCAGTTTTCCCCTGTAGCCTCGAGGTGTTTTTCTTTGAATAACCCGGTCAGTTTTTTATCATATTCCAACACTTCTCACTGTGTGGAAAACACTGTTCTTAGCTATAATGACAAGGTCAGAAGTTTTAAACCTTCTTGTCACTTAGCAAAACCTTGAAATCGATGGGGGAATATGTGAAAATACCTTTAAACTAGATGATCAATCTTCGTGCAGGGCCGGAGTATCATTGGAGACCTTTAAAACTTGCGCGACACTCTTTTGACACCAGCACGTCGCGCATACACCACCTGTCGGGTCGGCCTGTCGGGTGGTCGGGCGGCCTGTACAGGCGCGTCACGCCACTGTACAGGCGCGTCGCGCCAACAAAGGAGACCCGTGTTACTCCTCGCCCAGGCACGTCGCGCGCGTTTCCAGGCGCGTCGCTCGGCCTTAAACGGTGCCAAAGTTTGCAATTTCGACCAGGAGTTTCTTGCTTCGATGCTAGGGCGGAGTAAAACTTGGTTTGCAGTTTGGGAATGATGAAATTACCCTCGACCTTTCACCTTTATGTTATTTCAAATTGTCCAACGGTCACTTGTTTTTTTAAAAGCGGACCTTTGGTTTGGTTTCTCTGTAAATTTTCACAGTCTTTTCGACACTTCAACATTGAACTTGAAACTCTGAAACATGTCTACACAACCTTTATACTATTTCTGCCACTGTTTTCAACAATACTGATTGTAGTTATGATGCATAACAACCCCTTTAAAATTGTCAATGAAATACCTGAGTATTGCTTTGTTCTTTGAAGGACAGGGTTGGTTTTGTAAATCTGTCTTGACAGTTTTTTGGCCTTTGACAGCTTCTCCAATTTTTAAATACAACCGGTGCCAAGTTTACTGCCATAACTTGAATTTGGTTATGGTTTCTCGATTTCAAGAAGGCGCCCCTTTTTTCCCGAAATAATTTCCTGCTTATAGGTACATTATCTATGATGTATCTGTCCTTTGAATGATGAGAGAGATTCATTTGTTCCAAACTCAAAAACTGACAATTTATCAAACTACTTCTTTGTCCACTTATAGCATTGTATACCTATTCATCATGCATTCTATAGCTCAACTTTGGCCACTGTTTTACCTTCTTAGTGATAATCTGAAGAAAATTAATCAGAATGTGTCAAAAAGCACTTTGACCAACCTTGGCGATTGTTGTGTTATTCAACATGAGATGGCCTGTGTTCTTCCAATGTGTTTGATAATTGCTGCTTCCAGGTGATTCACAAGCTTCTCTCTGGACTGTAAGTGCCTTGCTTTAGGTTGCATGCTTTCACACTATACTTTACTATTTACTCAAAAGGAGCTCCTCTAGACTTCTGGGCAAGGGATAGTGGAGTACTGTTTAATCATTGCCTTTAAAGAAACTGCTCCCTGTGCAATGGCTTCTATTTAATTTCTTTGTGTCCTTTCTCTGCACTTTTTAGACCAATCAGTTTTCAGCAACCTGCAATGGCTTTGGCCATCTGCTCATATATGGAGGAGGCTCTTCATCAGGTAAGGTATCTGAAGGTTTTTTGACAACTCTGTTTGACACAGCTTTTCTCTGGATGTGATGGTAAGTGAACCTCTTGAAAAACATCAATATTAGCATCTCTTCTTGCAAGCATCACTGTGTTTCAGCAAAAACCCTAGCCAAAGTAATACTGTCTCCCTGCACTGTTCTAGGGGTGACTGAGATATTTATCATTTGGCTTGGTCATCTCATGACAGATTACTTGACAAATAATCTTTGTGACTATGAAGGTCAGTGCTTTTTGAAAAACCAAGAACTTTCCTCCTGCCTGTGTAATGGCATTTTGTCAGCATCTACTCCATTTGATCTTGTGGACAAACAGGCTTCTTATGATTGGAATGTTTACTGATGACAGGCCTTTCTAAAGTTCAATAATTCACATGACTTGAAAGTTGCAGATGACCTCCTTCATCAGACAAGACTCCTTTTCCTTTGAGCTAGCATATTTCAACTCTACTCCTGTTATGATCATCAGTCACATTCATAAAACCTGGAGATATTGTTTCAATGTTCAATACAAGGCAAACCTGGACTTCTGTAATCTTCCAAGTCAATATTGGCCAGCGCCCTCTGCTTGTGGATGAAGGAGGCACCCTAACCCTCTGCTTGTAAATGAAGGAGGTTCTGGGCCATGACAATTTACCAGTTTGCTGAGACAGTGGTGTTCCTTCCTTACTGTGATTTTCATGCTGGAAAGAGCTGTAAAGTCTGGATGAGTAGCTTTCTGTTTTGTAGATGCATCTCAGGCTCAAGTTACATTTAGAAGCAGTTGTTCCTCTAACTGTAGATCCAAGCATTTAGTCCTGAGATGAAGTTATATTTCCTGTTCTTTGCAGAATCCATAAAACACTGTGAAAAACCTAATAGTCATCTTGAGATTGGGGTTTTTGCAGTGCTGAGATCTAGGGATATAAGTGGCGCGACTTAGAGTTGTTTGTCAATTTCTTTTGCAAAGTAAGAGGTCAGTCATGGTAGGCCTGTTGCAGATGAAGGCCTTTTGGCTTTTTGATGATTGCCAAGGGTGAAATGTCTTAATGCGCCACTTCCTAACATAGGGGAGACTTTTGAAACAGATATGGATTTGCCTTTTAAAGCTGATGGGCAGACCAATAAGGCTGAAGCTAGATAGGATTGTGATAATGAGGTTTTGATTTCGACATGGGCGAACTGAAAAGGTAGAAGGGCGAAAAAAATTTTAGGAGGGTTTTCTGGATGACATATTGACATAAGGAAATCAGTTTCTAGAAAACTCAGCTGTAGATATAGTCATCACTAACATGTAAAAAATACTGATGGCTAACAGGGGCTATAAATGAGTCATTGAGATCTGTAAAACTATACTTTATGTTCCATTTCCTTAGAATAGATGACCAAAATACTACTAATTTAACTTTTCCTTCTGCATCCAGTTTCTCACATTCAATTGGAAACTTATCTGTTTGATAATATAGGAAGAGGTGGAGTAGATAAGAGGAGTATCTGAAAAATCCTTCTTCTGATAATCTGGATAAATGATAATGCATACTTTCAGCAATAAATCTAGCAAAATTGAACTGAATGGATGGTGATTGACTAGGGCTTAGAGTTGACAGAAAACCTAGGATAGCCACATCAGTGAATTCATCACTGGCGTATCCTAGTATGAAGGAGAGCATTGAGACAATCTGTCTAGTTTCATCTGGGAAATCAACGGTGTCGAAAGGAGGATTTAACTTAGGAATATCAAGTTGATTTGGACAAAAATTCTGGTATATTTTGAATCTAGTATTGAAATCCAAGTCAAGATATAGTTGGGTTAAATCTTCTATTGATAGGGAAGCAGAATTGGGGTCATGATTCATTTGCAGCATGGAATTTATCGACTCTTCAGTGATGTAAAATAGAATATATTTTTCTTTGTTTACAATACATCTTTGTTCTGGCATATAATAGGCTTGGCATAATCTGATAAAGTCAAGAACATAATGAGTGAGAGGGACAATATATCTAGGTAGATTGGATTCCCAAATTGGAATATCTTTGTCACCCTTTTCCACTGATTTTCCATAGCACCAATTATAGACATCAAGCAGGTTAAATTCTACATTAGGGTCTAGTATTCTATAGTCTAGATCAACTAAAGGGTTGTTCTCTAGAAAAATGACTGGAGGCTAGACTGGTCTGACCACTTCTGTAGAATCAGCTGTGAGTACAAGAGTTGGTTTGTCGATTTTGAAGGACATAGGCCGAGGAATCTTTGCAGAAGACTTATTTTGAGATTTTGGGCCTTCCATTCTTGGGGGTTACCTGTTTCTTGGTCATTTTTAAAAATTAACAAAGCAAGCTTAAACAGTTTGCTAAGTTCCTTTACGAGAAACAAGGGTTTCTTGGCGAATTTCTACTGAAAATGGGGTTTCTGAGCAGGGTTTTTAGGAAATGAAAGGAATTTAATGCTTAGAACGTGTATTTAAAATCGATTTCAACGACAAAATGGACCAGGGTATGGAAAAAACTGCGAGAAAGGGAAATTAGGGATTCCAGGGAAATTTTGACAGAGTTTCCCCTGAAGAATGGACACTTTTTTGCATTAACTTTGGTAATTATTTGAAATCGACAGGAATTTTGAAATCTCAGAGGGAGAATTAGAAGAAAAGTACCTGGAGAACTAGCGGAATTCGGTTGAAGACGTTGCAGAGGTGCCCAGTCTTCAATTTTTTGAAAATGGCTTCGCAGAGGACAATGTAGTACTTTGTAATGGAAATTCAGGGCAATGGGCGTCGAAAAATGGTACTGGTAGGTTGAAAATGGCTCTGCAAAGTTTCTTAGGGTTCAAACGGCGTGATTTTGAGGAAAAACGGTTCTGCAATGTTTTTACAGGTTTAAAGCGAAAAGGTGAAAATTTGAATGAAAAATATAATTTTAATGTATTAAACGATGGTACAACCATAGTTAAATGACATTAAACTCGGGTTAAATGGGTGAGGTTTATGGAATACCTCCAGTGGTATTCGCGAAGGTAAATGGTGGTAAGCGGAAACTAGCTTTTCGAACGTGATACAACTTGGTGGCGACACGTAAGCGCGGGTGGTTTGGAAAAACCACCCATTTCGCGCGGCTTTGCCAAAACATCAAACGATTACTTTATGAGTGCGAAAATGTATTAGCAACATCGGATCTAGATTCAACGAGTGAACGACCACGATCAAAAGGAAAGGTGCGAGGAAAATGTAAGTTATCGGGTTCACTTTGGGCCATTGATCTTTGGAAACCGTCGCTATACCAACATTTAGAGAAAAGTGTCACAATACCAACACTTAGACAAAGTGTCGCAATTGAGACGTTTGGAGGAAGATGTCGTAATTGCGACACTATTCCCCAAAGCGTCGCTAGACGGCTGCCTCCAAATGTCGCAATTGCCTCCAAACATCGTTGTTATATGTTTTACGAATATATGGTAAGGAACTCTCTCTTGTTCTTCTTAGAAATAATTATATATACTTTTTTTTTTTTTCAAAATAGATTAAAAAAATTATATGAGAAAAATTATTAATTCATCAATATGTGTGTGTGTGTTGTGAGGAATAATTTCATAGTTCAACTTAATGGTTCATTATACAATCATGTGAGCATCACCAATGATATATCTTAAAAAGAAACTGAAAATCCATGTGTACAAAATCGATGTATACTCTAGAGAGTGGTTCTCATATCACTATGTAAATTGTTGTATGCTACTTCAACAAAATTATAAGATAAACAGTAATACACATCATATATGCACCATAACAATTGCCATACAACTAATTTGTTTTAGGATACATGTGGCATTCTAGGGGTAAATTCTATATGATGTGTATATCAATCTATTAGGTGTTGGTAAGTTATGAGTATCTAAGAAATGATAAGGAATATCCATACATCATGATCTTGTAATGTGATTATAAATTGTGTCTATAATTTCCATAAAATGTATAAATGATTTGTTTAAAAAAAATCAACACAATAATGTCATTGGCGAAACCAAAATGATGGTCACATGTCCCATTTCTATGGTAATGGTGATCATATATATGTTGTAGCGACACTTGATGAGTACTTAAATAAATCTAAGAGTGTGACTCATTGTGCCATATTTTTTTAAAGCATGATTTGTTTTCCTAGTTTTTACTAATTTGTTAACATATTTTGTTCATTTGGAAAGCTAATTAATGATGCTTTAAGTAATTAGGACCTAATGAGAGATCATCTTCACATCTTAACTGAAATATATTTGGTAATTGTAGTCACTATATGGACCACACATGCGTGCTACTTAAGAAAAATTGAAATATAAACTATAATACACATCTTATATCTGCCATAACAATTGTCATACAACTTATTTACTTCTAGATACATATGAAATACTTCAAGTAAATGCCACATTATGTGTATACCAATATAGTAGGTGTTGGTAAGTTATGAGGATCTAAGAAATGATAGGGTATCCACACATTAGTAGTGCCCTAGTGAATTTTTTGCATAATTTTCTATTTGTTGTAATTTTGTTGCCTAGATTTGTTATAGATTTCAAATAATATATACAATTATCTACCAATTGTTCTTTATAAATAAGAAGTACAATAAGTAGTCACCTAAAAGTGAGCCATGTGAAAATATTCGTAACATGAGTAACTTGGTAAGCTATAAATGAAAAGTGAATAACCTCCACTCACCAACAAGTGGCAGACAGGGTTGGAATTTGGATTTCTCTTTACCTGTCACACAATTTTTTTTGACGTTTTGGTCATTATTTTTCTAGTCAATAAACGTTACGTTTAAAATTTTTCACTTCATTAATGATGTTCTCGTAATAAATTAACCCTTCACCAATAAAAGTTTGATTAAAAAAATTGAACGCACTTCCATTTTCTTTGGATTTTGGAGTGTGATATATCTGTGTCATGGACTTTTAATACCTAAAGTTTCAAGAGAAATAACCGATTCTTGTCAAACTAATATTTCCTCAATATATGCTATGATATACTAAAAATTACTTCAAAAATCAAGTAACCTTCCAATATAAAGAAAAAAACATGAACGAGCTTTCCCTAAATTGCAATAAATTTATGTTTATTATTAATATTGCATAATTTGTCTTATAAAAATTGCATAATCAGACTAAGAAAGGTAACTTGACTATAAATCTACTAAACCTCACTTCCATGATTAAAAAAACACCCCCACCTTCTCAGTGGTCCCATCATGGTCCACCTATTGAAAAACAACCAACAAATATTATTTTTTATATATTTTTGCATGGCCATTGGACAATGATTTACTATGGTTTTCCTAATAAATTCCAATGGATGATTATTCAAAAATATTGAGAATTAGTTTAGTCTCAAGGCATAGCCAAGAGTCTTACTGGATAATTATAGATTACCTCTCCATTGGATGATTGTACATTTTTCATCTATTTTTTCACGTGAGTTTCAGTTGATGCTAGATCTTTGCCTTCTATTTCTTTAGTGAAGCTAAGAGTTAACTTTGATATTACATTAATAACTATACTTGCATGAATATCCATGCTTTTATACTTCCCCACTGTGGTCAATGTTGATGTATGGCCTTGGCCCATTGATCTTACAATTAACTCACTATTCATATTCAATTTTCTCCAGTTCAGCCCAATAAAATAAGGAAAACAGAAAATGAAGTCCCGATTTTTCTTTCTAGTGCTCCTACATAATACAAATGCTCTTAAAAACCAATTAATATATAAATTGTCATCATTCATGCTAAAATCAGTTTGAATTTTTTTAATGAATCTGTTTATAATTAATAGATTACATTGCTCATAGAATAAGAGATAGTTTAGAACTATCATTTCACAATAATAAATCATCGCGCTCCCACAGGGCGATGAACTTGGTCGGATGTGACCCTTTTGCAGCAGCTCCTGAATCTGCCTCTTGATTTCATCGTTCTCCAGAACAGAGCACCGATAGATCAGTCCGTTGGGTAGCGGCGCACCTAGGGTCAGATCAATCGGGTGCTTGACCTGACAGTGTAGAGGAACCCTTGTGGGTGAGGTGAAAATGTCCCCATAGTCCTCCACAACCTTATCCATTTGTTGTTGTCGTGCAGAGGAGCCTTGTCTGGAGGTCGTGGCCATAGTCTTCTTCTTGCCCTGGGGACGGATCATCAGGAAAACGAATTTCCTGGTTTGGGAAATGAGCTTACTGCATTGTTTTGCAGTAACCAAAGAGATAGTAGCAGGAGGTGGTACCTCTGGTATCCTGTACAACTTATTTCCCAAAGTAACAATAACAACACGAGGCCGAGACTCATACACCGCATGACACTTCCAAAAGTATGGTTGTCCTAACAATACATCAGAAACATAAATAGGAACAACGTCACATAATACCTCATCCGTGAAGGGCTTGATGCTATAGGGAAGGCGGGACTGCTGGCTGACGCGGAGATCTCGTCCTTGGTGAAGCCACCCGATGGTGTATGGATGTGGGTGAGCAGTGGTCGGCAAGCCCAACTGCTTCATGGCATCTGCTGAAATGAGGTTCTTTTGGCTCCCATTTTCGACAATGAACTGTACCAGGGAGCCCTTTACCCACATCTAGGAGTGGAAGAGATGTTCCTCCTCCTCCGGATCTTCTGGTTCCTCCTTCTGGATCTTTGTAGTGGCAACAGTGGCATTGGGCTCCGTATCAATAATCTATTTCCCTTTGTCATTCCCCTTGTTAGGTTCTGATTCAGAGTCGGAGCATGCATCTGACTCAGAAGCCTGCATCTCGGCCACTAGGGACTGCTTGGCCCGACACTCACTTGTGTTGTGAGTGGAGCTCTTATGGAACTCACACCACTTTCCCGTGTCCTTCTTTGGCTTTCCGATGTTGTTCTTTGCTTGTGGCTTCGACAGGTTGTCTTGAGTCACTGTGCCTTGGCTCTGTCCTTTGTTCTACAGTTTGGGAGCACCTTTCCCTTGATTTTGATTCGCAGATCCAAAGCCTCGCTTCTTCTGTTTGAATTTCTGCTCAATCTTGGTAGCATACCAGTATGCTGTACCAAGCGAGGAGATGTCGAGGAACTCCATTACCTCCTAAATGTATCTGTGCAGACAACTGCGATACTTTAGCACTAGATGTTTCTCTGAATCTTTGATACCTAACTTGGTGCGCAGGGTATGGAACAAATTCGTTAGCTCATGCACATCTTGATCCCTTTATTGCCGCAGCGTGGTCCATTGTATGTAATTGTCCTCATAGCTCCCCAAGGGATAGTATTGTTCCTTGACGACGTCTCAGAAATAATTCCAAGTGGGTACGACCGAGAACAGAGAGGGTTCTGTCTCATCCTTTTTCTCACAGTGGGTTTCCCACCAGTCCTTGACATGGGGGGCAGCTTTGAGGAGTGCAAAAATAATCTTCTCCCCATCGGAAAAGTCATGAACCGAGAAATATCCTTCTAATAGATTCAACCATCTATCTACGACATCTGCATCTATTTGACCCTCAAATATGGGAATGTCAAAATTACTTGTACCTTAAAAGGAGTCGCACCTCCAAAGTGGCTGCTGGATGCAGATGCGCCACCGGTGGGCAGCCGTTGAAGGATCTGGGAAAATTTATCCATCATCGCGTTCCTTTGTTTTTCAAGGGCCTCCTTGAGCAATATTTTGATAGGATCTCCTGCTCCCTCATCTTTCTTTTCGTCCCCCATGGGTGTCCGTCGGGGTTTGCGAGGTTGATCTTGCAAAGGTTCCACCAGATCGAGCCCTAACTCCTTATACCCCGACCTCGATGGGGACATGCAAAGAAGGATCGAGAAAAAGCAGACCGCTCTGATACCACTGATTCAGATTTATACATGAATGCAATAGAATAAACACAAAACCATAAATACAGAGATGCAGTGGAAATAACACTTCATTTTATTAATATCAAAGAACT
This sequence comes from Pinus albicaulis, assembly GCA_034641835.2. Taxonomy (NCBI): domain Eukaryota; kingdom Viridiplantae; phylum Streptophyta; class Pinopsida; order Pinales; family Pinaceae; genus Pinus; species Pinus albicaulis. The sequence goes on along the minus strand of CM076573.1, from coordinate 53,058,138 downwards.
AAAATTTTCTTACAGACATAATGGAAATAAAACTAGCTAGGGTGCTGGTAGCTATCTCTGAGGAGAGATGTGGCTGCTACAGGCCTCTGAACTGAGTTAAAATGAGGCTTGAGGGCCTATTTATTATTTAGAAACAATGGAGAACCCTAAGCATCCAAAAACCTAACCCTAGGAGATGAAGCACCAAAACTATGGGCCCTGTTTGGGTAAATTGGTGTTTCAACTTCCCAGGGACGTAACTTTGGCATACTATCTCTGTTTGATGCACATGATACATCATTAGAAAGATCTATCCGAGGAATAAAACTTCTGCCACAAATATCATTCTAAAACGAAATGATACAGAATGATATTCGCTGGAGGCGTGATGCCCAAAAAACGTCGTTTAGGGCCTCAAAATGGCTCCAGAAGTTCAGGACCCGAAAAACTGCTAAAAATAGTAAGTTGTGCCGAAACTGAACAACTGAAAGAGACAATGGTGGGGCCCCAAGTGGAATAGGCGGATGGCCACCAGTATCCACCTGGATCATTGAGTGAGCCAAAAAAGTAACTTTCCTTACTTTTTGAGTACAGCCTTGCGATTGCGAAGAGGACTAGTGCTGCAAAATTATTGGTAAGTGGAAATTAAAGGGCATAAGAACGTTTTAATTAAACATCAAAATTGATCTCTCACCCACCAAGCACTCATGGAAGCTGGCAGTCGCAAATTCCAGTCATGACCATATCAAGAATGCCTTGTGACGGAAAAAATGAAGTTTGGTCCTATCTTGCTTATAGTTAAGTTTCATGTGTGGACATGACTTGTTTACTAAAGGATAGAAAAAGTGATATTATTGATTCAATCATCATAAAACTCATCACCATTTTGAAAATTGTATTATAATTTAAAACAACGACTATAACTTATTTTATTATTTAATTTGATTGTATATGTAAAATGTCTGAATAACTGATAATATGTACTTTACTGTAATTTGAGTGGAAGAACACTAGTACATTTTATTTTGAAGTTCACTGCATTCAGCTATTTGATAATCTTTCATGGCTATCTAGTAAAAATTTCAACCTCTTGTAGAAATTTGTTTGTCACTTGTATTAGAAATGTAAAAATCAAATGTAAATAAAAATGATTTGAAATGCTAAAATTCAAATGCGTGCTACATAAAAATGATTTTTTAAAAAACTACATTAATGTCTGATATCACATGCGCATTCATCCTCAACTCTTGTAGAACAACATTCGCCCTCAGCATTCGCCCTCAGCTCTTGCAGAATAACATTCGCCCTCAGCTCTTGCAGAACAGCATTCGCCCTCTGTTCTTGCAAAATGGTAAGTTCTTGCTGCAAGCCCTTCCTCCTGTAGTAGGGTTGACCCTATTTGGGTTTTTTGGAGCCTCTGAGAATACAAAGGTTGTGATTAATTACGGGGCACTGCCTATATTTGTGGAACTTCTTACCTCTGGGATTGATATTGTTCGAGAACAGGTAGCACGTTCATTTTAGAGGCATAAAATTATTCTTCCCAACTATCTTTATATGTCTTTAATTTTGGATTTTGATTTAAAAAACTACTACCCAACTTTGAGTTCAACTGGTGTTCATGTAAGGTTGTTTGGGCTTTGGGAAATATTACTGGAGACTCTGCATCATTTAGGCATCTTGCCCTCAGTCATGGAGCTCCGAGGCAGGTGCTTGCCGAGTTGAATGATACTGCTATAATTTCAATGATACGAAATGCTACATGGGCTCTGTCAAATTTTTGTCGTGGTAAACCCCAACCACTATTCGAACAAGTAAGCAGAATACATTTTCTGCCTCTTCTTCTTAGTTTGTAGATATTGTGGATTTTTTTTATAGATCTTGGTGCTTGGTAGATTTGGACGTAATATGGACCTAGGCACTTGTTCATTACAATGACTCCGTCATCAGGTTTTAGAAAATGCTCAGAAATTTGGGTTTCACAAGGGGATTACCCTTGCTTGCAATTATCGATTATCGATCACATTCAAAAAAAGTCTTTCGTAGCATTCTTGAGCATTGCTGAGCTCTGTAGGTGAATTTCCGAGGCAATTTCACAATATCTGAACTAAATTTGTCTGTCCTTTTCAATACTCTACGCTTGTAACAGAACCAGACAAACAATCTAGTGGCCAATGCAACAACAACAACACCTCCTGTTGCAATGCCTCCAATTCACCCTCTCTACACGCATGAATTACTATGGCACCCTCTTTTGTGAACAGGTACTGGTTTCCATTAGGATCGTGGAATTCAACATCCAAAATAGTATCAAATTCCACTGCAATAGTATTCCCCAGCGAGGGCAACAGTTCATTGAGACCTATTGTACTCATCACCCCCAAATAGCCTCCAGGGCTACCCAGAGTGTGATCATCTGGAGCAATAAGAAATGCTCATCCATCCCCAATTGAAACAAGAACAGGACCCACATTGGTTACAGAAAAGGAGAAACACGTTTTGAAAGAAGAAGAAACTTTTGTATTAGGGTCCAGAAATCTAACTAGTCTATTGTACAATGCCCTACCTTCACTTCAAATTGGTACTCCCAAATCCATGCTAAGGCTCACTATGCCGTTCTTTAGATGAGCATCTTAACCTGAAGTTTGATTCCAAAAAACCCAAGTCCCTTGTTCTATGCCCAAGACCTCTGTTACAACGAGTAGAGTTCTGAGCGAAATACTTCACAATAGGAAGCAAAAGAAACATCACAAAATTGCTCCGCTTTAGACTGATAATTTTCTGTGTGAAAATTCAACTGCGGACAGTAAAAACATAATATGAAACACAACCAATCCACAATGGAATTTGAACATGAGGATTTATAACCACAAAAAACCCTCTCCATGTTAAAATAATTCCAGAATGGCTTTAAGATTCTACTAATGAGCGCTTACAACACCATAGCAATTACTGTCACAATGAAATCTGTTGGAAGCAAAGCCCTTGTACAGTTTCTACATTTCCACAGTGGAAGCAAGAATCTTGATATCTCTCATGATCTGGTTCTGTGGTCAAATCCTTTGCTATGGCTGTCTTGTTCTGCTAAACGTGGATCTGTCTTAGCTTTGGCTCTGGTTCTCATTTAGGATTGTGGCTATCTGATCTTGTTGTGGCTTTGACTATACAAACTTGTTCAATAGGAAAATGTTGACTCTGCTATATATAGGAGCTTCAATGGGTGCTCTCAAACACTTTTTTGGGCAGCGTTGTTTTGTCTCTGATTCAAGGCAGAACTATGTTGGCCTTGGTTTTTTAGTCCTTGGAACTTAGTTCTCTCATATTTTCCATCCTATCCCCAGTTTTCTACCAAGAAAGACATAACTTCACGATATCAAAATTGACTATTTTTGGCCATTTATCTTTAGTAATGGTACAACTTTAATTTGGTGCATTCGTACAGTATCTGAAGAGCACTCTCAAGTTGTTATTCAGTATTTTAGCATAACTACTACATTTAACTTCCATGCTCTAATATTTATATCAACCATAAGCATTCTTAAGGTAGTTCCACGTTTTTGAAGCAGAAGGAATGCTTCTGACAACTTCTTATCATAGTGGTACAATTCTGTTCGCAGTTTATCTTTTATAAACCTCCAATTTTCCAAACGTAGTAGAGACTACAGTTTGCATCTCAAATTTTGGACAAATCTGTTTATTATTCTACAGAAAATGCATTAAGAATAAAAAAAGCCCACAATTTGTAAAAAGCACACAATTTTGTAAAATGCTCACAATTTTGTAAAAAGCCCACAATTTGTAAAAAGCCCACAATTTTGTAAAAAGCCAACATTTTATTAAAAATATAAACAATTTGTAAAAATCCCACAATTTTGTAAAAAGCCCACAAATTTTAAAAAGCCCACAATTTGTAAAAAGCCCACAATTTTGTAAAAAGCCCACATTTTGTAAAAAGCTCACAACTTGTAAAATGCCCACTTTTATTTTCTTTTATCTTATATATTGAGCTCCCATTGAGTTCAACAAGTCTTGGGTTTTCTACACCATTGAGAGAGATTTATTGTTTTCTTTATAGGATAATTTGCATCAATGGAAGAATACATTGGAGTTGGAAAAAAAATTCAAAAGGGTGAAAGGGGTGATGGCAGAGTTTATTGCCCTTGTAAAAAATGTTGTATGAGAAATAATGTTAGAGTTTTAATAGCAACAGCAACAGTGCATTGTAGGAAATATGGGCACATTGATGGTGGATCGAATGACTATCGTCCCGTGGTAATTAATTATCTATCTTTATTTTGATTATATCGTAAAATTTTATATTATTTTAATATTTTTTATATGCGCACTAATGTTTAATTATTAATGTTTGTAATTTTCATAAAGGCACAGTTGCCCCTCAACTTTTTGCAGATGATCAACCAGCTTCCATAGCTAAATAGTAGTAGATTAGATGATGTTGCACCAGTACAAGAGAATATTGCAGCAAATATTAGTATTGGAAATGATGTTGTACAAGGTGAAGAACATGAAGTGAATGATGAAGGTAATTTTAATGATCCCATGGAGGTAGATCATGATGACAGTAATGAGAAAGTTCACATTAATGATGGGACAAATCAAATGCTCCAAGACTTGTATGGTGAATCAGATGATGATGGTGGAGATAACAGTGACGGTATTTATGATGTACCTCTGATTGAAAGGTCAAGTGAACAACTTTTTGAACACTCAAATGCAACTCTTCTCTCTGCTACATTGTTGCTGGTGAACTTAAAGGTTATGAATAATTTTTCAAACAAATGTATGACACAACTCCTAAGGTATGAAATATGTATATATGATCACATATATGTAAATGTTGATTATTTTCCCTTTTTTTAGTTGTAATAAATGTGTAAAATAATAACTTATATAATATATATAAGTTATTATTTTACACATTTATTACAACTAAAAAAAGGGAAAATAATCAACATTTACATATATGTGATCATATATACATATTGCATACCTTAGGAGTTGTGTCATACATCTGTTCGACAAATTATTCATAACCTTTAAGTTCACCAGCTCTTTGCTATTATTGCTGGTGAACTTAAAGGTTATGAATAATTTGTCGAACATATGTATGACACAACTCCTAAGGTATGCAATATGTATATATGATCACATATATGTAAATGTTGATTATTTTCCCTTTTTTTAGTTGTAATAAATGTGTAAAATAATAACTTATATATATATATATATATATATATATATATATATATATATATCATAGTTATCAAAACCGGCCAGTCAGGACAGCTGCCGGTTGGAACCGGTCTTGCAACCCGGTCAATAGCCTATTATCACCTGTTTTGGCCGGTTAACCGGACCTAACCGGCCGGTTAAGTAAGGAGCCGGCCAGTTTATGCATAAACCGGTCAGTTCCGTACTTAACCGGCCGGTTAGGGGCTCCTCCATGAGTTGCAAATTCCTCAGTGTCTCCTCCATGAGCTGCAAATTCCTCTATTATACTAGGCATTGGGAAAAATACTGAGAGGGGGGGGTGAATCAGTATTTAGGACTTTATCAAACTTTTTACTTTTTCACTCTCTAAAACCCATACGCTACTTTGCTGAAGCCAACTAGCGTATATACGCGGATATCCTTCATAAAACTAGCGTATACACATAGATCTAATTATGCCATTAATTCTTCACTTATATCATTCCATCATTCATTCATTAGATGTTCAATAAATAGTAAACATGTGCAGTAAGAACAGAATAAACCATCACACATAAGCATCACACATGAACACCAGGATTTTAGGTGGAAACCCAAGTCAGGAGAAAACCACCGCTGTAGTTGCTCAGCCTTCAATATTTTATTATAGAGAAAACATCTTACAACATATGTGCTAGTGCAGACTCCTACCAGCACCCAGGCACCCACCTGCGCTCGTTTACCAGCCTCTCCTGGAAGGGAGCTCCAACCCCTTGACTCGTTTACCAGCCTCTACTGGAAGGGAGCTACGACCCCCTGATCTCGTTTACCAGCCTCACTTGGAAGGGAGCTACCACCCCCTGACTGAAGGCTACGACCCTCAGCACCTCTATGGACCACGTTTCATCAATTTTCACACTGGATCCAAAGCTTCCTTTAGAACACTACTTGCAGGCCACGTTTCATCATATTTTCGAGTAGGACCCACTCCATACTTTTAGCACGGTCAAACATGGGCGAGTACATATAACTCAGCGACGGATATCGGTGAAACCATCGAGAATAGATCGGTTTCTTACTCGTGACTTCGACAAACCCTAGCTTTTCATACGCGCTTTCCTTTCACTGATGCCGCGTATATACGCGCCTTATACCATACAAACCCGCGTATACTTCTGTACATATTACAGAGCTAATTTCACTGCGCATACGCGCTTTCTCTTCAGCGAAGCCGCGTATATACGCACTTCTTCTGCGGAGAACTAGCGTATGGTTCTTCAGACAATTAGGTCATTGCAATTTCTTCAGAACAGATACATCACACAAATTTTACCCTTTACTTAAGACAGATGTTCGCCTCATCTCAGATCTAATCATTCCATAAATAGATCTAGCAAGTACAAATACATTTCAGATCTAGATACCTTTCTTCATCATTTTCTTCATTGGTGCATCATGCATTCAGATCTATCATTCAACTATAACCCTTTTCCATTCAGATATACTTCAGAGAGAAGTATTCATTCAAGCTCGGACATCTTGCACCCACACTCCTTCTTTGCACAATGAATTTCTTCTCTTTATATAGGTTTACCATTTTTCAATACCATGAGCCAAAACCACATTACTTCCGATGGTATTCCTGGACGGGGTCATTTAGACGAATCATTACCCAATACAATGGGTCAATACCATGGTGGTTACCCCTGGTTTTGTACTTTATGAGCGTTTTTCCCATACGCGACTTGGCCTTGCGTTATTTCCCGCGTGCATACGCGACTTCTCCTAGACAATCTGCGTATTCTTTGAAACATACTCTTTTCATCATGGATCTAGCACATATTGAATTTCCTTTCTTCATTACCTTCTGTACTCTCTGTAGATACATCGGATTTACACTTCTATCAAGCACAACTCCATCGGGTGGGTTGCCATCAACATCATCTTCATCCAAGTGGGTTGCCATTCCAGGACCACACTTCATCAAGTAGGTTGCCATTCAAGGGCAACACTCTATCAAGTGGGTTGTCATCAAGGACAACACTCAGCATCATATTGCCAACAAACATCATATCACATCAGATTTACATCATTTACCAAGTCCATCAAATCAAGAATAACTTCATCAGGTGGATTGCCATCAAGGACAACATATGTCAACAATCTCATGTCTTCATCTTCATTCAGTGGGTTGCCATCAAGGACAACACTCTGCATCATATTGCGAACAATCTCCTCCTTTGGACTTGATGGCAACCACGATGGTGTTTGATCACCATAACAGATAGGTACATTAAGAATACAATGACACCATGTCACTCTCCCCATTCTTTGACACCATTCTTTCTCTTCATTCAAACACCATGTCACTCTCCCCCTTTGACATCAAGGGCAAAGGGCGGATCAAAACCAACACACTCTCCCCCTTTTCTCTTCATGTAGAAGAAGGGCACTGTAGATCTGATGTGCACTGAAATTATCATGCTCCTCTTGAGTTCATCCATATGTTTCAATGAAGTACATGACTCTATGACCTTCCTATCACCAAGGACTCATACTTACATCAAAGATCCAACCAAGTGGATTTACATATGAGACTCAAATACCCAACCAAGTGGGTTTACACATATCAATTCAACTACCCAACCAAGTGGGTTTACAAAATTTGACTTAGCTACCCAACCAAGTGGGTTTACAAATTTTACAAGTCCTTACATGACTGAATATTACAATTTTACATCATGGATCTCAACAAGACCTTTTCATCAAATTACAAATATGACCATTTATGACCAACACCAGAAAGTCCTCAAGAAAGAGAATATATTTCAGAACCATCATAGCCAATAATGCATTATACTCAGCAAAGCTAATGCTCCCCCTGAATCTGTGCATCCAAGCATCCTTTCCATATGACTAAGGCTCCCCCTTAGTTTGTGCATCCTGAACACTTTCACCAACAACTCATCAAGGCATCTTTATCAAAACATTAGAAATAGAATTATGAGAACTGGAACACCACCAGAGATATCAAACAGTATCAGAGATACCAAACAACACTGCAGCTGTGTTAAAGAAAGCTGATCCCAAACAGACATTTGTCAGCAACCAAACATACGTGGTTTTATGTGCATGAACTCGCGTATATACGCGACTGTGTTTCAGGAAATCCGCGTATCCAATATCATCTTCTATATTTTAACCATATCTGATCCTCTGTGAGGAAAAGACAGTGTTCAACTTATTTTTGAGATATTTGAATGCTTCCCTAGAATACAAATAGATAGAACAGTGTAGCTGTGTCTTCAAGCGTCATCCAACGGTTGTAGCATAAGCACATTAGTAACCAAGCCTTCAGATTCTTTGCAGCATCAATACAATCTTTCCAAGAGAAATTATCATACTAGAACAACATCTTCAAATATGTGTCAGTCATCCATGTGGTCCAATATCACCATGATCTTTAAGATTTAACATGAAGTAACATATGTAGGGAAAAGATCTCAACCATAGTAACAAAACTCTGCATGATCTATTCTTATTTCTGAATCAAACGACTTCCAACTCATCCATGTGTGAGCACAAAAGATACTCTTCAGCAAACAGGGCTCAAAATCTCATCATAATAAACCATATACCAAGTCATCATCATTTGAGCATGAGTATCACAATAACCAAAGAATAAGCAGTCATAGTGCCAACAATGCAATCATTAGTATTCAACCTGCTGCTCCCCTTGAACCAGTGCTCCTCCTTAACTTGTGCAACCTGAACACCTTCAACAGCAAGTCATCGGAAACAATCTCTGCATGATCTGTCCTTATCTCTGAATTATAAGACTTTCATCTCAGCAACGAATACTCTTCATCAAAAATCAAACAGGACTCATCCATAATCTTCAACATAAGAAACCATGTATCATTTCATTAGCATGAGTATAACCAGAATAATGCTAACATTGCAATCATTAGCAGTCAGACTGACGCTCCCCCTGAACCTCTGCTCCTGTTCTTCAGCTGTCATCCCAATTCTCTTATTATTAATGAATACGCGACTGTGTCTGCTGGAACTCGCGTGTATACGCGACTTTTGTTCATATAACCCGCGTATGGAAAGTGAAGCATAGAAATTTTTCACATTCCTTCATCTCCCCCTGAACTTGTACTTCCTGTACCTGTCTTCTTCATATCAGATGCTCTGTCAGAAATACATATAACCAGAAAAATCAAATCAACCATGAGAGACATCATACATTGCTCCCCCTGTGACGATACATTACTAAATCTCATAATGTATCCCACATCATTCCTGCAGTCAATAAGAAAAGTAAGCTTCAGAAGCGGATGACTGCAGTAGGGTCAGAATTCCCTACGTTTCTGATTGGTCCTCCTTCTTTTTCCAAATTTGCTTGAAATTCCTAACTGTGTGCTGAAAATTGTCCACTTTCTCAGATCTGTTCAACCTGCATTCCTTTTCTACATGTCCATACTTGTTACAAGAATAACATCTCATGTGTCCAGAGAAATAAGCATAAGAATCATAATGAGTATTTCTAATCTTCCTCCTTTTACAATTAGCTGCTTTATGTCCATACTTGTTACATGAAAAACAATATCCCTTGAAGAAACCAGAGTACCTTTCTATGTAGGAGCTGTTTGTTTGAGGCTGAAATGATCTGCTCCTGCAATTTGCTGCAACATGCCCATAATTATGACATTTAAAGCATTCAACATTATTGATTGATTTCCTTTGAGATTTCATCATTGTTGGTTGACCTTTTGTCTCTTTCAACACTTCAGGTTTTGCATTGTCATTCTTTGAATTTTTAGCACTTCCTTGTGAGCTATATTCTCCTTTAACAGTTTCATGGAAACCAAGACCAAGTTTGATAGCGGGAGACCTTTGATTACTCAGAATAGTGTCGAAAATATTAGTACTATCTTGAAACCTCAAAAGTTTAACCTTTTCTTCTAATTTACCTTTGAGAATGTTTACCTCAACCTCCAAGGCTTGACATTGCTTTGTCATGCTTTCTTCTTTCCTTCTTCCATCTTCTACTTGATCCTTCGGTTTTAGAATCTCTTCTTTCAACCAATTTTTGTTTTCTTCACATGTTTGTTGCAGCTCTTCATTCTTCTTATTTGATTTTTCCAGATCTTCTTTGAGAGAGATGATTTCTGCTTCAAGGCCTTCCTTTTCAAATGGTTGTAGAGGTTCCTCATTCTTCTTACTTGATGCTTCATGATCTGCTTGCAGAGAGATGATTGCAGCTTCAAGTCCTTCATTCTTCTTGCTTGATTTTTTGAGATCTGCATTTAGATCGTTGATTTCTGCTTCAAGTCTTGTCATTCGATTGGATGCATAAGCATGGAACCTTTGGTACTGGTCTATATGTCCATTCAGTATTTATATCTTTCCTTTCATTTGAGAGATCATTTCTTTGTAGATAGAGTCTCTTTCTTTAAGTGATCTTTGTTGATCTTCAACTTTGATCTTGATAGCTTCCTCTAGACCCAAAGCATTACCTTCACTATCTTCACTATTGCATACACCAGAAAGTGAATCACAAGAACAACTATCAATACCTGATTTATCTTCTTCATTTTCTGCTACACATGTTTTCTGAGATATCTCCATTTCAGTAGCCTTCTTCTTTTGCTTCTTTGCCATGAGCACTTTCAGATCATGGTCAGAATCTTCTTCATCTTCAATGGACACTTCATCATCATCTTCATTTGCATAATAACTCTTCCTCTTTTCAAATTGTTTCCCCTTGGCATGTTTTTCTCTATAAGGACACTTAGCAGCATAGTGACCAACTTTTCCACACTCAAAACATTTGAAGGGAAGCTTAACTTTGAATCTTCCAGTACCTAGTTGGAGTTTTCTCACGAAATTCGCTTCCTCTTCATCGGATATATAGCTGGATTCTTTTACAACTTCCTTTTATTTTCCTCTTGCAGATACCTTAAAAGCAGCTTCTCTGATTTGAGAAGGACCTCCTTGTCTCATTTCAAAAGCAGTCAGAATACCATGTAATTGAACAATAGTAAGAGTTTGCAGATCTTGCCTTTCTTCAATAGTTGAAACTTTAGAGTCAAATTTTGAAGTCAAGGATCTTAAGACTTTTTCCACCAGAGTAGTATCGGTTATGGTTTCACCCAAATTTCTCATTCGATTCACAATATCATCTAGACGAAGAAAGAAGCTGGCAATACTTTCATCACTATGCATCCTTAAATTTTCATATTCAATTCTGAGAGTTTGGAGTTTTTCACTTTTTACCTTTGTGTCTCCTTCATAGCTTAGAATGATTTTGTCCCATATTTATTTTTCTGAATGTAGCTGCATCACTTTAGCAAATTCTGATTCAGACATGCTTCCTAATAAGACATTCACTGCTTTGGCATTGATTTCATACTTCTTCCTTTCAGCCGCATCAGTAGGAATACTTGTCGGATATTGATAGCCTTCTTCCACGATTGCCCATACTTCTGCACCAAGACTTTGCAGATATGCTTTTGTTCGTACCTTCCAGAATATCAGATTGCTTCCATTGAATAAAGGTGGCTTTAGAGACATTACTCCTTCAAGACTTCCCATTGCGACGGATCTCCTTCAAGCGATCAAGCTTCTGCAGAAGAACCTGCTCTGATACCAATTGTTGGGAAAAATACTGAGAGGGGGGGGTGAATCAGTATTTAGAGCATACTCAAAACTTTTTACTTTTTCACTCTCTAAAACCCATACGCTACTTTGCTAAAGCCAACTAGCATATATACGCGGATATCCTTCATAAAACTAGCGTATACACAGAGATCTAATTATGCCATTGATTCTTCACTTATATCATTCCATCATTCATTCATTAGATGTTCAATAAATAGTAAACATGTGCAGTAAGAACAGAATAGACCATCACACATAAGCATCACACAAGAACACCAGGATTTTAGGTGGAAACCCAAGTCGGGAGAAAACCACCGCTGCAGTTGCTCAGCCTTCAATATTTTATTATAGAGAAAACATCTTACAACATATGTGCTGATGCAGACTCCTACCAGCACGCAGGCACCCACCTGCGCTCGTTTACCAGCCTCTCCTGGAAGGGAGCTCCAACCCCCTGACTCGTTTACCAGCCTCTCCTGGAAGGGAGCTACGACCCCCTGCTCTCGTTTACCGGCCTCACCTGGAAGGGAGCTACAACCCCCTGACTGAAGGCTACAACCCTCAGCACCTCTATGGACCACGTTTCATCAATTTTCACACTGGATCCAAAGCTTCCTTTAGGACACCACTTGCAGGCCACGTTTCATGATATTTTCAGACTGGACCCACTCCATACTTTTACGCTCAAACATACATCACCAACAGATACTTGTCAAATCAGATAACCCAGAAAGATATCAGTAACACAGCAGAACAGATCAGACATTTTATACTTCAGACTTCAGCAAACCCTAGCTTTTCATACGCGCTTTCCTTTCACTGATTCTGCGTATATACGCGCCTTCTACCATACAAACCTGCGTATACTTCTTTACATATTACAGAGCTAATTTCACTGCGCATACGCGCTTTCTCTTCAGAGAAGCCGCGTATATATGCGCTTCCTCTGCGACGAACTAGCGTATGGTTCTTCAGACATTTAGGTCATTGCAATTCTTCAGAACAGATACATCACACAGATTTTACCCTTTACTTTAGACAGATGTTCGCCTCATCTCAGATCTAATCATTCCATAAACAGATCTAGCAAGTATAAATATATTTCAGATCTAGATACCCTTCTTCATCATTTTCTTCATTGGTGCATCATGCATTCAGATCTATCATTCAACTATAACCCTTTCCATTCAGATATACTTCAGAGAGAAGTATTCATTCAAGCTCAGACGTCTTGCACCCACACTCATGATTTGCACAATGAATTTCTTCTCTTTATATAGGTTTTCCCTTTTTCAATACCATGAGCCCCTTTTTCAATACCATGAGCCCAAAAATACATTACTCCCGATGGTATTCCTGGACGGGGTCACATAGACGAATCATTACTCAATACAATGGGTCAATACCATGGTGGTTACCCCTGGTTTTGTACTTTATGAGCGCTTTTGCCCATACGCGACTTGACACGTTATTTCCCGCGTGCATACACGACTTCTCCTAGACAAATCCGCGTATTCTTTGAAACATACTCTTTTCATCATGGATCTAGCACATATTGAATTCCTTTCTTCATTACCTTCTGTACTCTCTATAGATACATCAGATTTACATATTCTATCAAGCACAACTCCATCAGGTGGGTTGCCATCATCTTCATCAAGTGGGTTGCCATTCAAGGACAACACTCTATCAAGTGGGTTGTCATCAAGGACAACACTCTATTAAGTGGGTTGTCATCAAGGACAACACTCAGCATCATATTGCCAACAAACATCATATCACATCAGATTTACATCATTTACCAAGTCCATCAAATCAAGAATAACTTCATCAGGTGGATTGCCATCAAGGACAACATATGTCAACAATCTCATGTCTTCATCTTCATTCAGTGGGTTGCCATCAAGGACAACACTCTGCATCATATTGCCAACACTAGCAACAAACTTGTCTAATAACTCATACTCAACACCTTATAGTAGCAACAATACACATGATGACTGATAAATACAAGGCTGGCTAGCATAAAATCCTTGGCAACATGCAACTCATCAAGTGTACTTGATGACAATTTCTGTTCTCAAAACAATCAGCAACAACCTTATTTCACACTCAGCTAGGAACTGTCAGACCCTCTCTCTCTGCTCACACATAGCAGCAGCATAAATACAAAACCTTTCACACAGCATACAAGCAATTTGATCATGGCATCAAGACTGATGCAAATGGTCTGATGCCACTCAAGGGACAACAACATACAACCTAATGAAAATGTGACTGGAAATAATAAATTGACCACTAGAAAATTCCCGCTTGGAAATGCACTAAACTGGCTACTGAGTTTTCTGGGTTTTAATGAATCTTTTCAGTGATAAATTTTGTCAAACACATTGTGAGCAGACTGCTGAAGTTGTAATTCTCTCTCAACTTGTTACAAATAGCACTAATAGTGGGTTTCATAAACCAATTCAATACCTCTAAGTGTTGTAGATGTTTTTCTAGAAATTTATTGGCAAGAAAACATAGATAATGAAGAATACAAGATCTTCAAAATGCTGGTCTGATATATATATATATATATATATATATATATATATACTGAACCCAGAATTGTCTTTAAGGTTGATACAATGAATTGACAACAGATCTGAGCAGGGACAGATTGTATATTATAATATTAACTCAACAATAAAACACGGTGAATAATATAAGAGAAACCTGATACATTAGTTCAACAAGTTTGCTTATGTATTTTTCGATGATATGTATTGCATTTGGTGCCATTTTGATATATTCACCTTTGCATGGTATATAAATGAGCAAAATTTTCATATTTTGTCTCTATTGGCTTGGAATCATGGTTGCAAATCTTAAAAATAGTTCTTTGTCTATGTTGGCTTGGAATTATTTAATATATTTTTTTTAAAACAGGTTCATTGAGATCTGACCGCTACCGGTTAGACCGGTTCCAGTTCGAAACCCGGTTCATTAGCTCCACCGGTCCGGTCACCGGTTCCAGTTTTAATAACTATGATATATATATATATATATATATATATATATATATATATGATTAATAATCTTTACACCTTATAGTAGCAACAATACACATGATGACTGATAAATACAAGGCTGGCTAGCATAAAATCCCTGTCAGCATGCAACTAATCAAGTGTACTTGATGACAATTTCTGTTCTCAAAACAATCAGCAACAACCTTATTTCACACTCAGCTAGGAACTGTCAGACCCTCTCTCTCTGCTCACACATAGCAGCAACATAAATACAAAACCTTTCACACAGCATACAAGCAATTCGATCATGGCATCAAGACTGATGCAAATGGTCTGACGCCACTCAAGGGACGACAACATACAACCTAATGAAAATGTGACTGGCAATAATAAATTGACCACTAGAAAATTCCCGCTTGGAAATGCACTAAACTGGCTACTGACTTTTCTGGGTTTTAATGAATCTTTTCAGTGATAAATTTTGTCAAACACATTGTGAGCAGACTGCTGAAGTTGTAATGCTCTCTCAACTTGTTACAAATAGCACTAATAGTGGGTTTCATAAACCAATTCAATGCCTCTAAGTGTTGTAGATGTTTTTCTATAAATTTATTGGCAAGCAAACATAGATAATGAAGAATACAAGATCTTCAAAATGCTGTTCTGATATATATATATATATATATATATATATATCTTTTTCTTATATATATATATATATATATATATATATATATATATATATATATATACACTGAACCCAGAATTGTATTTAAGGCTGATACAATGAATTGACAACAGATCTGAGCAGGGACAGATTGTATATTATAATATTAACTCAGCAATAAAACACAGTGAATAATATAAGAGAAACCTGATACATTACTTCAACAAGTTTGCTTATGTATTTTTCGATGATATGTATTGCATTTGCTGCCATTTTGATATATTCACCTTTGCATGGTATATAAATGAGCAAAATTTTCATATTTTGTCTCTATTGGCTTGGAATCATGGTTACAAATCTTTAAAATAGTTTTTTTTTCATTTTATTAAAAAATAATTATTTAATGTATTTTTTTTTAAACCGGTTCATTGAGATCTGATCGCTACTGGTTAGACCGGTTCCGGTTTGAAACCCGGTTCATTAGCTCCACCGATCCGGTCACCGGTTCCGATTTTAATAACTATTATATATATATATATATATATATATATATATCATCCTCTCTCTCTCTATCTATATATCTATATATATATATATATATATACATATATATCTCCTCATATCTATATATATATATATATACATATATATGATTAATAATCTTTACAAGACACTACTTTTTGTTTCTGTTGTAGATTGTTGGGTTAATATTTGTTACCATTGCCAAATACTTTACCTCGAACATATCGAGATCTATGTGCTATTATGAAACAATTTGGAATGGAATATAACACTATAGATGCATGTCCTAAAGATCATATTATATATTATGGAGAACATGCGTTGAAAACAGAATGTCCAAAATGTGGTACCAGTAGATATCGAACAGATCAACTAACCAAAAAGGTGCCTCAAAAGGTTCTTCGTCATATTCCCATAATTCCACGTTTGCAGCGAATGATCAGGTGTAATAGCATAGCACAGTTTATGGATTACCATGCAAAGAATAGAAGTGGAGATGGTGTTCTTCGAATGCCTGTAGATGGTTCTGCATTTAGAGAAATCGAGGAAAAATATGTAGATTTTAAAAATGAACCTCGTAATCCCAGGATTTCATTGGCAGCTGATGGTGTTAATCCATTCGA